>WNGS01009202.1:6102477-6128819 GCA_020271785.1 Procambarus virginalis
AGCTTAACCACCGTGCTGCGCGGAGTTTATTGAGAAATTCCCCCGGTGCGCATGAAATGAAGTGTTCCCAAAAATTATTTTTTCTTCATAAAATGATAAATTCCCTTCCCTGAACATGTCTATGTAAAAATAAATACCAAATTCTACTTACTTTGGCTGTAGGGACGTGGACAAAGTGCGCTGTGACGTCATCAGGGCCTGGTCGCCCGTGCGTGACTCGCCCAGACACGGTCGAGCGGGCCATTCAAGCACCGGTGTTGCCACAAATATATTTTCAATTATTTGTTTTATGTATTTCCAATGCGGTTTTATTTGTTTTTTTTATCGTATATGATGCATATTTGTGTCCTTTATAATATGCATACAGTAGAACGTTCATAATGTTCCATGGAACTGTGATACATGTGTCAGTAGTGTGTCCACAATAAATGTTTATTGTCGCAATATTACCTGTTAAAAATTCACTAAAATTACAATATGTACAGTTTCACACACAATTTTCACAGTAACACACTGTATTACACACTCAGTACTTCGGAAGTGAGTAATAATCAACGAAGTAACCCATGGTACACAGCGCGACTTCGCTCAGTGCACCAGGTACAGATAAATTTTCGCTGCTTGTTTCTTCATTCTGTGTGCTTGCAAATAACGCACTCACATACACCCTTGGCTTTAGTACTTGTAGGTTGTATGTAACCAAGCTTGTAAAGCATAAGGTAGTATTGAAAAGATTATAGGAAAAGATCAATTTGTAAGATAGTCTTGAAAAGATCGCTTTGCATGGTCCCACACAGGAAGAGATTCAGCATACGTCAAGAGTGTCCATCAGTTGGGAAGAGATTCAGCTATACTCAAGAGTGTCCGTCAGTTGAGAAGAGATTCAGGTATTCTTGAAAATATCTATGGAAAACACCAAAATGGAAGCCGCTAACACTGTTCATCTATGCCATTTGTATCAGATGCATCATCACTGAACGCAGAAAACGATTCATCTAAGTATCATCTAAATAAATAGCATAGAATTGCAAGGGTGACGTTCAGAGCTACAACTGGATACGCTCCCTGTATCGTCCTCATTAGGTGCTGTATCACTTGCATCCGACCTTTGTGTTAGGTCCTTATTACGCCTGGCTTCCCCAACATTATGACCCTTATGTTCTTCAAACAATAAGGTTTGAATTTCACTGACAGAGCATTATCTTCAACACCGCGTCGGACAGGTGTTTGGGAGCCAGAGGCGCGTGCGCCACCCATGGTTGCTCATTCAGTACTAACCCAGCCAGCAGCCCCAGGGCATTCTGGGATTTTTTCCAAGATGGCTGCCTCTCACTGGAGGTCCTAAGAGTCCATTTCGTACACAACCAAGCTCGTACACATTTAGAATTGGTTACGAAAAATCAAAAAGAGTTTTCTCGGTTGGCGCAGTTTCCCACCGACCGAGAAAACTCGGTAGGCGCAGTTAAGTGGTTAAAAGCTAGCCGATATTCGTTCACTTCTCTCCAGGCAGTGGAACTGTTTGGATATTTATCCCACATGTTAGTGCAAGTTGGAGGGTCATATCACATGGTAACTACAGTGCAGTGACAACATTTGGTGTAATTCTGGTGCTATTTTATGCTGTAGTTAGGAATATGATTATTTATATATCCCAGTGGCAACTGGCAGTTGTGTCTGATTCTCTGTCTTATGTCTGGACTGTAACAAGCTTATGTTTGGTATTATTCTGGATCACTTCCTTTGTTAAATTTTGCTCATGCACATTATATAATTATATCCACTGTGTCCATTATATCCAGTATAAAGTAAAGATAACTATGAACAAAAGCCCAGTAAGAACGCTCTTCAAGTGTATCAGATTAAAGTACTGTACTATATTAGTATTTGGAGCTTTAGAGTATACTTATTTGTATGATTAAGTCCAAAATTTTGTGGGACTTTTGTCTTTTGTAAAGTCCTCGTTCAATGGTGGTTACAGCTATGCTCCAGATTTATTCTGTACTTCTAACTATAAGACTATAGAAATAAACCTCTTTGTGATTTCAAAAGCTATTGTTTTTAAAATAACATAGCTGCATTCTCAGACAACTTGAGGAATCCTATCATAAATAATAATCTCAACAAAAATCACATAGTTTTCGGAGGCGATTTCAATACTGACCTAGGGCTACAAAATAGCCCTCAAATAGACTATTTCCTTAACAGCATGAATTCCTGTATGCTCATCCACCAGGATGAGCATACAGGAATTCATACATACACCACCATTCATACATACACCACCAGCATACACCACCTCAATCACCAGGCCCACCCAATTCACTCAAACATCTGCGACTACCCTGGATCACTTATGGACCAACATAACACCTCCCCTTACATCAGGTATAATCACTGACAGAACAACTGACCACTATCCTACCTTCCTTGTAGCGGAGATGGCCATAACACCACCAGCTAACAAGAAAATTACCTTTAGGTTACACAGTGAAGCAGCAATAGGCAATCTCACATATTGCCCTCCACAATGTAAACTGGGAATCTGAATTTATCAATACACAGGATATTAATTCGTTAACTAGCCTCTTCCTTTCCCAAATTCTAAGCCTTTACAATACTTATTGTCCTCTCCTCACCAAGTAAGTAACTGGCAAAAGGTTAAATAATCCCTGGCTCACTAATGGCATACTTAAAGCAATCGACAAGAAACATGAATATGAAAAAAAACTTAGGATTGGCCTAGTTGCAAAGGAAGTAGTTACGATGTATTCGTCAGTGCTTACCAGTATAAGAAGAAGAGCAAAGTGTTCCTATTACGAAAATAGATTCAAAGAAGCAAAAGGCAACATGAAAAGCACATGGAGAGCCATCTCTACCATCCTAGGAGCTAAACAACATTCACATAATAAGATAAAAATCTCCAAGGATGGTTATACACCTGCAACAGATCTTGAAACAGCAACTGAATTTAATAGCTTCTTTTCATCGATTGGTGCTAACCTTGCCCGAAAAATCCCAGAGACTCGACACATGTTACCACATATCTTTCAGGCAGCTATCCAAACTCTCTTCTCCTCTCTCCGGTCAGCCCTACAGATGTTGTGTCCATCATTCACTCGCTAAAAACCAAAGCTGGGAACATTAGTGAAATACCATCGATGGTATACAGGAGTGCCTCCCATGCCCTTGCACCACCCATAACATTGCTGTTCAATAAATCCCTAGTGTCATACCTTCCCTAATATCCTTTAAAAAAGGAAGAGCAATGCCAGTTTATAAAGGAGGTAACACTGCAGACATAAATAATTACAGACCCATATCGAATCTACCTATATTATCAAAAATACTTGAAAAAAATGATTTACAAACAGCTCTACTCCTATCTTGTAAAATTCAATATACTAAGTCCCTGTCAGTTTGGCTTCCGCTCCCAAAAGAGTACCAATGATGCTATTGTTAGTCTGCTTGACTTAATCCACTCAGCCCTTGACAAAAGTGAGTTTCCGGTTGGATTCTTCATCGACCTGAGAAAGGCCTTTGATACTGTTAACCATAATTACCTCGTTATCTTGAGATGATTTTGGGGCTTTAGTGTCCCTGCGGCCTGGTCCTCGACCAGGCCTCCACCCCCCAGGAAGCAGCCTGTGACAGCTGACTAACACCCAGGTACTGTACCTATCTTTACTGCTAGGTAACAGGGGCATAGGGTGAAAGAAACTCTGCCCATTGTTTCTCGCCGGAGCCCAGGATCGAACCCGGGACCACAGGATCACAAGTCTAGTGTGCTGTCCGCTCGGCCGACTGGCTCCTCTTACTTAAACTCCACCATTATGGAGTCTGTGGCCTTGCCCTGAACTATATCCTATCCTATCTTAATGACAGACACCAATATGTACCCATCAATGATATAACCTCTCCTACTTTACCATTAACCGTATAGGTGCCACAGGGCAGCATCCTAGGACCCCCTCATGTTTCTTATATATATCAATGATCTCCCAAATGTCTCTTAACATGCTTAAACCTATATTGTTTGCTGATGATACTACTTTCATCTACTCTGACCCCAACCCACTCATGTTAAATAATGTTGTAAACAATTAATTAAAAAAAAAAGTCCACTTGTGGATGTCAACCAACAAACTCACACTAAACATAGAAAAGACCTACTATATCAAATAAGCAAAGCAAATCAACAAATGCAATTCAGCTTCAGATAATGTAAACATTAGCAATAAAAATGATGGAAAGTTCCTAGGCCTGTACTTGGACAAAAGACTCAACTTCAGCACCTATATACAACACATAACGAAAAAGGTTTCTAAAACAGTTGGTATACTCTCTAAGATCAGATTTTATGTACCCTACTCTGCTCTCCTTTCACTCTATTATGCACTTATCTATCCTTATCTTACTTATGGTATCTGTGCTTCGGGTTCAACCTCTGCAAACTACCTCAAGCCCATCATCATCCAGCAAAAATCTGCTCTCAGGAAAATAACTAACTCTGCCTTCAGACAACACACAGCTCCTCTGTTCAAATCCCTAAACATGCTAAACATAAATTCACTCCATACATTCTCTTGTGTAAATTGCATTTATGAAACCCTTTTTCTAAGTGCAAACCCTGTTCTGAAACTCTTCCTGGACAGATGTAATAGAACACATGCCCACCACACCACACATAAATATCTCTTTTATATCCCCAGAGTCAAACTTAATCTATGTAAACACTATGCAAATAAAGGGATCTAATCTATGGAACTCACTCCCTAATGATTTGAAAAGCTGTCCAACTTTTGCCATATTCAAAAATAATACCAAAAAGTACCTAATTTCATCTTCATAGTTTTCTACCATGGGCTTTATCTTCACACTGTATCTAGTGCTACTCAATCCCCCAATATTTGTACCTAAGCCATATTACTTCACCATTGTAATCTTAGATATCATCTGATATCATGGTTGTTGTATTGAGTGCATTTTCTACTGCATTATTCCTTGAAATGAAATGATCCTCATATTGTGCTTCAGTGAACCTATGTATAACCCTGAAATGCTATCCTCATGTATCTAGTAATCCTTGTTTCTTTATTGTGTATTGTTATTATTGTGTATTATTTTGATCTGCTTTTGTGTCAAAATTTCTTCAAATTACCTGTAAACATTTTCTGTTGATTTTACTGTAATTATTCTACTTAAAATTATTTGTACCTGTAAAGAAAAGCTGTAAAATACCTGCTAACATTTTTTATCGATTTTACTGTTAATTTATCAAAAATTTTTCTGTTAGATTAACCGCTTAACAGCGCCAACCGAGTATTCTCAGTCGGCGGGAAACTGCGCCAACCTTGAAAACTCTTTTTGATTTTTCAGTACCAATTCTAAATGTGTATTCAGTTGTTGCTCTGAGCTCCACCCTTGCCCACCTATGCTATCTCCAATTATTTAGATGATACATAGATGAATCATTTTCTGCATTCAGCGATGATGCATCTGATACAAGTAGCATAGATGAACAGTGTTAGCAACTTCCATTGTGGCGTTTTCCATAGATATTTTCAAGAATAACTGAATCTCTTCTCGACTGACGGACACTCTTTGAGGCTTGTTGAATCTCTTCCAGAGTGACGGACACTCTTAGAGGCTGGCTGAATCTCTTCCTGTGTGGACCTTACAAAGCGATCTTTTCACNATTGACAGTGTAATAGTCAAAATTTGGAAAAATAATTAAACTAAATGGGTAGAACACCTGGAGAGAAATGATATAATATCAGACAGACAGTATGGTTTTCGATCTGGAAGATCCTGTGTATCGAATTTACTCAGTTTCTATGACCGAGCAACAGAGATATACAGAAAGAGATGGTTGGGTTCACTGCATCTATCTGGACTTAAAAAAGGCTTTCGACAGAGTTCCACATAAGAGGTTGTTCTGGAAAACTGGAAAATATTGGAGGGTGACAGGTAAGCTTCTAACATGGATGAAAAATTTCTGACTGATAGAAAAATGAGGGCAGTGATCAGAGGCAATGTATCGGACTGGAGAAATGTCACAAGCGGAGTACCACAGGGTTCAGTTCTTGCACCAGTGATGTTTATTGTCTACATAAATGATCTACCAGTTGGTATACAGAATTATATGAAATGTTTGCTGATGATGCTAAGATAATAGGAAGGATAAGAAACTTAGATGATTGTAATGCCCTTCAAGATGACCTGGACAAAATAAGTACATGGAGCGCCACTTGGCAAATGGAATTCAATGTTAATAAATGCCATGTTATGGAATGTGGAATAGGAGAACATAGACCCCACACAACCTATATATTATGTGAGAAATCTTTAAAGAATTCTGATAAAGAAAGAGATCTAGGGGTGGTTCTAGATAGAAACTATCACCTGAGGACCACATAAAGAATATTGTGCGAGGAGCCTATGCCACGCTTTCCAACTTCAGAATTGCGTTTAAATACATGGATGGCGATATACTAAAGAAATTGTTCACGACTTTTGTTAGGCCAAAGCTAGAATATGCAGCGGTTGTGTGGTGCCCATATCTTAAGAAGCACATCAACAAACTGGAAAAGGTGCAAAGACATGCTACTAAGTGGCTCCCAGAACTGAAGGGCAAGAGCTACGAGGAGAGGTTAGAGGCATTAAATATGCCAAAACTAGAAGACAGAAGAAAAAGAGATGATATGATCACTACATACAAAATAGTAACAGGAATTGATAAAATCGACAGGGAAGATTTCCTGAGACCTGGAACTTTAAGAACAAGAGGTCATAGATATAAACTAGCTAAACACAGATGCCGAAGAAATATAAGAAATTCACTTTCGCAAACAGAGTGGTAGACGGTTGGAACAAGTTGGGGGAGAAGGTGGTGGAGGCCAAGACCGTCAGTAGTTTCAAAGCGTTATATGACAAAGAGTGCTGGGAAGACGGGACACCACGAGCGTAGCTCTCATCCTGTAACTACACTTAGGTAATTACACTGAGGTAATTACACCATGGGAGAGTGACTGGAGCCAGAGGAGGCAGGAGTCACATGCAGCAAGCTCCTGGAATAAACAAATTACCTAAGTATTGGGAACAGGTTGAGAGCTACAGTGGTGTTCCAGGTTACATAAGGGTTCAGGGAAGTGTAAAAGCAAATAAAATACAATTAACAAGAAAAGGCGAGTGAAAATAGCCGAATTGTAAAAGTTTGTTTTGGTTCTAGAACAAAAACAAAGATGGCCGCTGCCACTACCGGAAATGTAAACACACCAACAGAGGATTGTTTCAAAGGATTCTCACCTCAAGATATAAGGAAAGGAGGTGTTCTTGTCAGGTTAGAGATAATTGGGGATATGCAAAAGAACTATGAAGAGAAAGTGCTTAAATTGGAAGAGGACAATGGAGCTCTTAGGAGTGAGCTTTGCACTCTAAAACGGAGTATTCTTCAGCAAGGTAAGATTATTACTGCATTAACGGACAAGGTAACAAATCAGGAGGAGCAAATTAAGTAACTTGTGAAAGAAAATGAAGTGTGGATAGTGCAGTGTGGTGACTTTGAAGAAATAAACAAGAAAATAGTCTCATATGGTGAACAACTCCAAGGAAGCCTGAGGGGCTAACATAGAGTTAGGTAAGGATCTACAACTGAAAACTTCATTGACAACTCACATAGAGGAGGTTAATAAAGAACTAGAAAAGTATTAAGAAGAAATAAGAGATGTATGCCCAAGTTGTAAAAGAGAGAGAGACAATCAAGAAAGTGTGTTTGGAAGTCAAAACCAGAAATGATAAACAAGAAGTGGATCTTAGGCAAGCAATTAGGAAAGAACTGGTAACCAACAGTAAACTGGTACTAAACATTGTAGATAGAAGTCCATAATAATTTTTAGATGTTTAAAAAGGAAATTTCATCTAGGGTGGACCGAGCAGGAGAAAAGATGAAAATCACAGAAAAAAATAGTAGGATTAGGAGAAGGCCTAAATTCAAAGGAGCATATTAGTGATTTTAGGAGGATAGGAAAATATGAAAGACAAGAACTGCTCCTTAAGGGTGACGTTTAATGGAGTGAAGTGTATGACAAAAGTGCTTCAAAATGCCATAAAATTGCAAGGTGACGAGAATGCCAAACTTTGGTCAATAAGACAAGACCTCTCAAAAGAGGACAGAGAAAAGCTGAAAATGAACCTCATCGAAGCAAAATGTCTAAATGGGGATAGAAATGAAGAAAGGAATTCTTTTTTCTACAAAGTGTCAGGGACTGGAAAGCTTGTGAAATGGTACATAAAGACAAAGCAACAAAATCATTAAAGGAAGGGGGTGTAAAGAACAAAGGTAAGTGGAACATATTCCTGAAAATAGTATACACCAATATAGATGGAGTGAGATCGAAAATATTGGAGTTGAAGGATATAATTCATCTCAAAGTCCCAGATATTGTCGCATTAACAGACTAAACTTGAAGAAAATATTTTAAATAAGGTCGTATTCCCAAGGGGCTACTCAGTTTGGAGACGTGATGGGAAAACTAGGAAGGGGGGGGGGGCGGTGGAGGAGTGGCTGTGTTGGTGAAAGAACACCTGAAGGTAAGTGTTAATATTTGAAAACCCTTGAGATATTGACATAATAGCATTGCAGGTCTGGAATCAAGATAAGCTGATAATTTTAAATGCCTACAGCCCACCAGCAAGCAACACATGGACAAAGGAAGAACTGGATGACAAACGAGAGGGCCTCATGATGGTCATGAGATTATGGTAAGAGCTGACAAAGATAAATCCCGATTGTTGGTACTGAGGGACTTCAACTTTAAGGTAATAGACTGGGAGGCCTACGAGGCAAGAACAGAGGACATTTGGACAGGCAGATTTTTAAACCATATCTTGGAGACACTTATGTATCAACACGTCAAGCAGGCCACAAGAATGAGGGAAGGGGATGTTCCGTCAGTACTGGACCTAGTATTCACCAGGAAAGAAGAAGAGGTATTTGACATCCAGTACCTTCCTCCCTTGGGAAAGAGATCACGTCCTCTTGAACATTAAATACGCTATGCGATATAATCTAGTAGAGATTTGGGACATTGAAACAGTTGTTAAACCCGTTTTCAAGAGAGGACGCTATGGGGAACTAAGAATTTTTTTTCATGGGTATAATTGGACAGACTTGTTGCTAGGCAAGGAAGTAAATGGAAGTATGAAGCAAACGAGAGGAAGTAAGGA
The DNA here is from genome assembly GCA_020271785.1 of Procambarus virginalis. NCBI lineage: Eukaryota > Metazoa > Arthropoda > Malacostraca > Decapoda > Cambaridae > Procambarus > Procambarus virginalis. The sequence continues at coordinate 6,111,703 of WNGS01009202.1, forward strand.
AGTATGCCAAAAAGGAAGAGAGGAAGCAAGGAAGTATGCCAAATTTGCAAAATATACAATGAAGGCACAAAAACATCCATTCCAAAACAGACATGCAGACTTAGGAAATGGTTCAACAGAAATTGCCAGAGGGCCAGAGATCAAAAGACACGGGCATGGAATCATTATAGAAAGAGGCCAAACCCCCAAACATACCAACAATACAAAGATGCAAGAAACAACCTACACGTCGGTAAGGAGAGAGGCAGAGAGGAACTTTGAAAACGGTATAGCAGACTAATGTAAATCAGATCCAGGCCTTTTCTATAAATTCATTAAAAGCAAGCTGCAGGTAAAGGATAATATTCAGAGGTTGAAAATGGGGGAAAGATACACAGAAAATGAAATGTGTGAAACATTAAATGAAAAGTTCCAAAGTGTGTTTGTACAAAATGAGATCTTCAGGGAACCAGATACAATAAGAATTCCAGAGAACAGCATAGAGCACATAAAGGTGTCCAGTGACGAAGTGAAACAAATGCTCTTGGAGCTAAGTAAGAACAAAGCAGCTGGTCCAGATGGTGTTCCCCATGGGTTCTGAGAGAATGTGCATCTGAGATTAGCATTCCACTTCACCTGATCTTTCAGGTGGTCTTTCAGGCATCCCTGTGTACAGGAGTCGTAGCAGAAGTGTGGAAAAAGGCTAACATAGTTCAAATCTACAAAAGTGGCAGCAGGGAAGACCTCCTCAATTATAGACCTGTATCATAGACAAGAGTAATAGTCAAAATATTGGAAAAAATAATGAAAACTAAATAGGTAGAACAACTGGAGAGAAATGATATAATATCAGACAGACATTATGGTTTTCGATCTGGAAGATCCTGTGTAACAAACTTACTCAGTTTTTATGATCGAGCCACAGAGATTTTACAGGAAAGAGATGGTTGGGTCGACTGCATCTATCTGGATCTAAAAAAGGCTTTCGACAGAGTTCCACATAAGAGGTTGTTCTGTAAACTGGAAATATTGGAGGGGTGACAGGTAAACTTCTAACATGGATGAAAATTTTCTGACTGATAGAAAAATGAGGGCAGTAATCAGAGGCAATGTATCGGACTGGAGAAACGTCACAAGTGGAGTACCACAGGTTCAGTTCTTGCACCTGTGATGTTCATTGTCTATATAAATGATCTATCAGATGGAATACAGAATTATATGAACATGTTTGCTGATGATGCTAAGATAATAGGAAGGATAAGAAACTTAGATGATTGTCATACCCTTCAAGAAGATCTAGACAAAATAAGTAAATGGAGCACCACTTGGCAAATGTTATTTAATGTAATAAATGCCATGTTATGGAATGTGGCACAGAACATAGACCCCACACAATCTATAAATTATGTGAGAAATCTTTAAAGAATTCTGATAAAGAAAGAGATCTAGGGGTGGTTCTAGATAGCAAACTATCACCTGAAGACCACATAAAGAACATTGTGCGAGGAGACTATGCTACGCTTTCTAACTTCAGAATTGCTTTTAAATACATGGATGGGGAAATACTAAAGAAATTGTTCACGACTTTTGTTAGGCCAAAGCTAGAATATGCAGCGATTGTGTGGTGCCCATATCTTAAGAAACACATCAACAAACTGGAAAAGGTGCAAAGACATGCTACTAAGTGGCTCCCAGAACTGAAGGGCAAGAGCTACGAGGAGAGGTTAGAGGCATTAAATATGCCAAAACTAGAAGACAGAAGAAAAAGTGGTGATATGATCAGTACTTACAAAATAGTAACAGGAAGTGACAAAATTGATAGGGAAGATTCCCGAGACCTGGAACTTCTAGACCAAGAGGTCATAGATTTAAACTAACTAAACAAAGATGCCGAAGAAATACAAGAAAATTTACTTTCACAAACAGTGGTAGACGGTTGGAACAGTCTATGTGAGAAGAGAACAGTCTATGTAAGGTATGTGAGGTGGTGGAGGCCAAAACCGTCAGCAGTTTCAAAGCGTCATATGAGAGTGCTGGGCAGATATGACACCACGAGCGTAGCTCTCATCCTGTAACTACACTTAGGTAATTACACCAACAACTGGTCAAACACAAAAGGTCAGCCAGATGGATGCCGTAAAGTGAGGGAATACTTCTGAATTACTAGCATTAGTTTGACTTTGAAACTGGGCAGTGACTGTGTTTCGTATTTTAATGACCTTATATTTGTGTACATCAGAATTTGTCTTACATTACTGTATTAAGCACAAAAATATTTCCTTGTTAAGTATGGACGAGGTGGAGCTTTGTCTAGATCAATCATCATCATCATTTATAAATTCAGTTGTGTATATACCAATAGTATATACCAATATAGATGAGATTATTAGCTTGACCAGAATGCTTATAATTCTTTTAGTGCAATAACTCAATAAACCTTCACCAAACATGATGATATGAATGAAGAATGGTCTTTAGAAAATTTTAGACTGAATTTTCCATTGTTTTTAATGCAAGGAGAATACCCAAGGTATAACACAAATAACTGTGTTGATTTATTTGTTCATTAACCACAGTGCTGCACGGCCTTAAAATATAACATTCCTGTACTGCTCCAAAAATAAATTCTTTGCAAAAAATTATTTTATCTTCTTATATTGTTAAAATGCTGTCTCTGATCACGGGAAACTAAAAAAGAAATATTGTATGTGATATACTTCATCCGCGATGGAACTGAGACGTTGAGCAAATTATGAGCGCTGAGCGATGTAGTGCTCGGGGGTCACTTCACACCGCCACTCCATGGTGCGGCAGTTGCAGCGAATATAGTTGTTCACTATTATTTTGATGTTTCTCATTCGTTTTCTCACGTTTTTTGCTGTAATATTCTTCAAAAGTGTGTAATTTGTGGAATTTCTATAGTTCAATGTGTGGAACTTCGCTATACTCAAAATTATGGGGCTCATATATATGACATGTATACAGTATTATATTCTACGACCAATCAAGCAGTGTTTTTGCTGTTATTACACTATATACATACATTGTATATACCTATCTACATGTTTGTGCACCATAATGAACCACAAAGATCGTGTGTTGAGAGTTTATGTACACACAACAATCCAAGGTCAGCCTAGCGGCCAACAGCCGAGTGTGGCAGGGGCTGCCCCAAATACATTTTTTACATAATTATTTAAATGTCTGTGAATGGTTTTATATCTAGCTTTTTTGCAATAATATTATTCAATAGAGTGCAATATGTGGAATGTATATAGTTATACATGAAACTCCTCTATTGTAAAAAATATGGAGCTCATATATGGTGACATATACAGTGGTACCTCGAATAACGAATTTAATCCGTTCCAGCGCCGTGTTCATCATGTGAAATGCTCGTGTTTCAAAACAAATGTCCCCATTTAACTACTGTGATGTGCCGAGTCTATTGTGAAATTTCCCCAGTGTGCATAACATCAAGTGTTCCCAAAAAAAAATCATTTTTCTTTGTAAAATAATAAATTCCCTTCCCTGAACATGTCTATGTAAAAATAAATACCAAATTCCACTTACTTTGGCTGTGGGGACGTGGACAAGGAGTGCTGTGACATCATCAGGGGCTGGTCGCCCGTGCGTGAAGCTCCCAGACACAGTCGCGCGGGCCATTCAAGCACCGCGTGTTGCCACAAATATATTTTCAATTATTTATTCAATGTATTTGCAATGTGTTTTTTTTATGATGCATACGATGCATATTTGCAACCTTTACAATATGTATACAGTAGAACGGTCATGTTCCATGGAACTGTGATACATGTGTCAATCATGTGTCCACTTACTTTGGCTGTGGAGACTTCACCAATATCATGACTCTTATGTTCTTCAAACAATAAGGACTGAATTTTACCGACTGAGCGCAGTCTTTCAACATCGTGTCGAACAGGTGTTTGAGAGCCAGAGGCGCGTGTGCCACAAATGGTTGCTCACTCAGTACTAACCCAGCCAGCAACCCTAGTCTTTCATATTTGTTATAGCAAAAGGTTCATTCAGTGTACAGCATGTGCATGGTCAGTGTACATGGCTGCTCCATGTTCCCTAAAAAAAAAAAAAAAAAAAAAAAAAAAAAAAAAAAAAAAAAAAATTGAAACATAACAAATGTCAAAAAGGTTTGTTCGGTGTTTGGCAGGTGGGCTGCTCCATGTTTCTTAAATAAAAAAAAAATAAATAAAAAAAAAAAGTTGAAACAAGTTGAAAAGCGGAGAAATGCCATAAAGGTCCGTTCAGTGTTTGTCGGGTAGGCTGCTCCATTATGACAATCTTTCTTTGTTTCAAATGTGTTCCATTTGTTTTGTATTTTTCATTTACATCTCAATAATGGAGCAGCCTACCCGACAAACACTGAACGAACCTTTATGGCATTTCTCCGTTTTTCAAATTGTTTCAACGTTTTTTTATTATTTTTTATTTAACCCTCAAACCGCGCATATCATATATAAATGATATCAGTGACAAAACCGAAACCGCGCACATCATTTATATATGATTTCCTGTCTAGCACTATAATTTATAGCTGCCCCGCCTGGGATAGGGGCAGCTATAGTACAGCCACGACTGATAGTTGCCAGATGCCACCTAGAAAAAAAATCCAGCCCAACATTCTTGGGTGTGAGAGCGTCAGTATTGAGCAAGCCACCAAGGCTGGCGCACGCAGCACGAGCTCACAGCATCGCTGTTCAGCTTGTGACCACAGCATCGCCTACAAATGCCATAATATAAATGATACTGCTATTATTTAGCAGTGATAGTATTACTGAAGCCCCCTGACTGTGATAAAACTGACCAAGATTCTGATAACAGCGTGATTGTGGTGATATTTAGCGCTGTGCTCGATGGAGGGAGGGTTGTGGGCGTCGTCTTCTGACTATGTGTGGCCACCATTTATTGACTGCACTCACCATACCATCTTAGTGGTTCGCTATGGTGAACACAAATGTAGATACTTATATATAACGTGTGTATAGTGTGAGATAACAGCGAGAGGAGTAGGTTGGGAGCCGCCATTTTGGTGAGGGAGGAGCGTCGTCTGCACGACTTGGCATGTTGTTTACTGGTGGCCATTATGGTTTTTGGGCACCATACCAGCTTATTTGTACAAGTATGGTGAATAAAACAGGTAGATACTTATATATAATGTGTGTATAGAGCATAATAACACCACAACCAATATTGTTGGAGGAGAAATATTAGTGCGTCTGGCCTTGAGGGTGGCCGCCGATCAGCTGACTGTGGAGTAGCTACGTCTTTGTGCCTTTACTCACCATACAAGCTTAGATGTACAGTTATGGTGAACAAAACATGTAAATACGTATATATAAAGTGTGTGTATAGTGAATAAATGCAAAAACAGTATTGTGGGAGGTGAATGAGGGTGAGTGAGGTGGTGTTGAGGGAGGGAGTGGCAGTGAGTGGCTCGCTGGTGTGTGGCGGCCACTCCTCGTTGCTTTTTGACTCACAAGACCAACTTATTAGTTCGTTATGGTGAACAAAACATGCAGATACTTATATATAACCTGTGTATATAGTGTAACAACAGCAAAACTATTTGTTTATTGTTTTATGAACATAATTGAATCACTTATATGCACACCATAATTTTGAGTACAGCAATGGTTCACACATTTTATAATATAAATATACCACAATTCACTGTATGGAATAATATTACTGCAAAAAAAACTAAAAAAAAATCAATCAGAGACATTGAAATAATTAGGTAATAATATATTTGTGGCAACTGCCGTCTGACAGCTCGGGCGGAGTAGACCTCGTCTGGCGAAGGCTCTGCCAACGCCCCTTTTTTGCCACACTTCCCTACCCTACTGAGGCTAAAATATGCCACCTACGATTTTTTTGTTATTTTTTCCGTGATCAGGGAACAAAAATAAACACTTCTATAAGACGAAAGAATTTTTAGGATTTTTTTTTGTTGCGCCTGTGGGTGTGAATTCCATTTGGGCCCCTAGCGGTTTGAGGGTTAAGAAACATGGAGCAGCCTACCTGCCGAACACTGAACGAATCTTTTTGACGTTTGTTGTATTTCAAAAACTTTCAATTCTCTTTTTTTCTACAAAAATGGTCATTGCTTTGCAACATCTCAGAAGTCACCCCTTTATATCCCAGCATCATTAGCATCTTTAACAAAAACAACATAATTTATTTGCATTCTCGAAGGCATCCGAGAATGTGAGAGAAGCAGCGCGACCCCACCATGTGGTGTCATCATTATTCAAACGAGCAGTCGCCATACGAGACGAATTGTCGACGATCTGGGTGATCGTTACCCAAAATGCTCGCCATTTGAGGCGATTGTCACTCGAGGTTCTACTGTATTATATTCTTAGATCAACCAGTGTTCCTGTTATTATGCTATATATGCATGTTATATATTATAAAATTTATATGTACCATAACATACTAATAAGAAGTTCTGGTGGGTACGGTGATAAAAATAAAACACAGCATGGAGCCACAAGCAGATGACACCAGCAGTCCACGATGAAAGACAATGCCTCCAATGTTCTACTCGTTTCACTACAAGTTTTGCTACAAAACTACTGTTATTATCACATTCCTGTCACAAAATACGGAATATGAATCCATTTCCATAACAAAATGAACATTGGCTATGGAACATAAGGTCGTTTCATGATGCGTAGATGCAGGAAACAATGGCTGGGTGCTGTGTGTCTACTTCAAGTTGTGAATATAATAACTAACATTGTGTTCACTGTTATCTGAANTACACTGTGTAGGCCTCGTGACTGTGGTGTAAACACAAATGTGATGCCTCCTCCACAACTTACATTTATAATTTTTCTATGAACAATACTCTAACACTATTCACTTATTTATATGTTTATGTTACACGTTCCACTTCACTGTTCACCGTATCACTGCTCGCTATATTTGATATATATCGCTTTTGCCTGTACACATGAGCCTGGTGGCACTGGCTCACCACGTGGGACCACGTTTATTCTGTATTTAACTCAAAGTTCCATTTTTAATTTCTGTATTCAACTTTCCTACGGGTCACTATGCACTGGGTGATCACTGTGGCCGTAATCCATAGTTGTAATCCTAAAAAATCCCGGTTTATTCCAGTGTTTTCACGGAGCGCGACGACGACACGTCTGTCCCCTAACCCGCGAACCCGAACACCCACTTATTTTCCGCTTATTTTTACCCAACACCCGCTTATTTTCCTTGCTTGTGATAGTTGTGTCTGCCGAAGCATTTCCGTTATTTTTTTCCTTCTCCTGTACAGTCGTCTGCGTTCTCTTTCTAGAGTGGTCCTCTTTCTGCCCCTCCTCACAGGCACGTGCTTTAAGCAGACCTTGTAAGCTTCAGCTGTCAGTTGAGCTATTCCCTGGGTGGGAGTTTTGTCGCTTAAGACCGTCTCCCATTGAATGGTTGTAAGGCCTACATTTATTTTTTCCCAGTCGATCCTCTTATTGTTGAAATTGAATTGATTGAATATTCCTTCTCGCTTGTTGGGTCTCTTAGACCTACTACCGTTATTTATGCTAGTTCGCACTTCAATGAGCTTATGGTCTGAGTATGAAGTATCTGAGATTGTTATGTCTCTGATTAGTTCATCATTGTTTGTGAATAACAAGTCTAGTGTGTTTTCGTTCCTAGTTGGTTCTGTAATCTGTTGACTGAGCGAGAATTTGTCACAGAATCTCAAAAGTTCTCTGACCTGTGGTTGGTTATTTCCCGGGTCATTCCCTGCTATGATGTGTGTGTTTGCCATTGTCCATCTTAGACTTGGTAAATTGAAATCTCCAAGGAAGATAATATCTGGAGCTGGGTTTGCTAGGTTATCAAGTATGTTCTCTATTTTGTGCATCTGCTCTGTGAATTCCTCAACCATTGTATCTGGCAGTTTATATATTAGAATAATAATTAGGTTTAGTTTCTCTACCTTAATTCCAAGTACCTCTACCACCTCATTACAAGAGTGGTGCACTTGAGTACCTCAAGTGCACTCGGACTTAGAATGACTATCGTCTCCACACATGGGGCATAGACACACAGTACTGGTGCATTTGAGGACACCGTGCCCGAACTTCCAACACTTATTGCAAAGTCTAGGAGAGGGAATGTACTCCTGAATGGAGCATCTGGCACCAGCAAGAATAATAGAGGGCGGAAGGGTCTCAAAGGTGATTTTTACAACTCGAAGGGGCTGACGGCGACGACCACAAGGGGGTCGAGTAAACGTGTCCATCTGGAGGACAGAATGGCCTTGGGCTTCGAGGATATGTTTAATATCCTCATGGCAATCTTTGAGGTCCCGAACACCAGTTGCAACATGGTGTGGGAGGAGAACAGTGCCAACACTGGCATTTAACCAAGCGTTTTTGGAGACCCAAACAGGGGTCTCTCCAATGCAGGACAAAGCGGCTAAGCGAGTAGCTGCATCTTGAGAAGGAGCAGCAACGACACGCGTACCGTAACTGGTGGAGTTAAAATTAACAGAGGCATCTACTGAATCAACAAGGTGTTTATGGAGGGAGAAATCGTCAGGAGGCGTAGAATCCAGATGGTGGAGATCAAAGTATTTAGCCGACGTAGCGGGACCAAACAAGGCATTGTAAGTTGTATTACGGGAAGGGATTGTGCGAGTGCAGCCGTGGCGGGAACGGCGTTGAGAACCCCCAGAGTTCATGGGGGTAAAAGGCGCAGTAGTCAATGAGAGACGAAGCCGTGCCAGGGGACGAGGTGGTCACCACTGGAGGCTGGGGACTCGACCCTACTGCAGAGGAGGGAGGGGAGCTGAGGGGAGTAGGCAGGTCGTTGGGGCCCAATGCAGCAGGGGCTACAGGGCCTGGTCTTCCAACACAGTCCGACTCGGGGGCTTGGTCGCCCACCCCACGAGCCTGAGAAAGTACCAGGGAAACATTATCAGCCATGAAAACGAGGGAAAACTTTCATTCACGAATGTGCTCCTACACCCACCATGGAGCCACAATTAGAGGCAGGACACCCAACAAGAAGCTATCGCCAATCTTGCCGGGGCCCCCCAGGGGTGCGTTGTGAGTATACGGCCCACAAACGCCACCTTAAGAACTGTGAGTTCGTCGAGAGCGGGTTCAGTGACGAAAGGAGGATTGACAATAAAAGGGTCCCCTCGCTCGAGACGTTGGGTACTACAGTTCTACGGGTGCAAGAGTATGCCTCCTCAAACACCCGGACGTCAAAACAAAAGAAGGTCAAAAGAATAATCAAAACAGGCAAAAGGTCGGCAGGAAATGACAATTTGATAAGAGGGGGGAGAGGGGGGGAGAAAAATGAAACACGAGGAAAAGGAATAGAGGTGTGGCAAAATTGGTAAAGGCAGCAGCAGGAGCATAAGGCTGCAAAAGGACAGAGGACTGACCCATGGAGCATCACACTCCGGCAGCTGCCCACCAAGCCCCCTCACGGCGGCAACGGGCCAGACAGTGAGGGGGGCTACTCAGTATAAGAAATACTTTAAAAATATGCATGATGATAAAATGAACTACAGTTTCATGTAGGAGTAAAGTACAGTACAACTATTTTGCATTTCCTTTATTAACATACTGTAGTTTCACAAGACATAATGGTAATTTACTTTTTTTTCTTTCCCTTGCCTTGCTTTCCTTGTTGCTGTTGTGCATCCTGGCTGTGCTTGGGATTGGTTCTGGTTTTTAATTGTGGAATCTTATCTGCTGTAAAGATCATAATGTCCTCACGAGAGCTGAAACAAAGAAAATAATATTTTAACACTGAACCGTTAGTGGCGTGACTTGCAACATTGTTTTATTTGTGAATGGTCAGCCCAATTGGGGTTGTTCTAATGTGTTTTACTACATGGTTATGAAGGGTTACCTTTGTTGCCACTAGTGTCTAGTAGCTCAAATGAGTTACAGTAGCTACCAAAGTTTTAGGTACCATGATAGTTCATGCTCTGTGTTGCTCCTCCTTTGTTACATGCAAATGACTGATGGTGGGTTTCATTCATTTCTATGTTCAATAAACGATCCTTGGCTGGACACCAAATATATAGCTTCCAGATAGGTAAGGGGAATAAATAGGACCTTCTGAATATTAATGGAGTTACAGTATTGATGTGTATAAATGAAGAAAAAAGGAGATATTGATTAGGAATAGACCTACTGAAGTTCATATAATAGCGACAGTTGACGTTCTGGTTAACATAGATTGGAAGTAAATAGGAGATTTGAAATAGATTAGGAATGACGTTATTATACATTTGGTTTTAGGGTCACCGAGGTAACTCAAAACACATGACTCATAGACCGGCTTTTTAATCCCCTTGAATGTACCTGTGCAGGGTCACTGAGCGGCTAGCTGGTGACGTCATTGACCATTAGCGATGCCTGTGCAGGACCACCGGGGTAACGCAATTCGACTATGACAGGGACCGACCTTTTAATCCCCTTAACAAAATGGCTGGGACTTAGGAGCAAACCTTTTAATCTCACATTTTGGAAAATTGCATATGATGGACGGGAGAAGACGATAAATGAATGAAAATATTAGGAAACTATGAGGTACTAACAAATAAAAATTGCAAAAAACATACCCTGGGCTAGAGACAGCCGTTGGAAAAATTCTGAACACCCCTGAGCCCCAAGCCCATAGCCCATGCCTAGGAAAAAGCAAAACACACGGTCTATGGCCTCATGAAGCCATAGATGACCTAGATGAGGCCAGAGATGTTTTGAATTTTTCCAACGGCTGTCTCTAGCTCAGGGTATGTTTTTTGCAATTTTTATTTGTTAGTACCTCATAGTTTCCTAATATTTTCATTCATTTATCGTCTTCTCCCGTCCATCATATGCAATTTTCCAAAATGTGAGATTAAAAGGTTTGCTCCTAGGTCCCAGCCATTTTGTTCAAGGGAATTAAAAGGTCGGTCCCTGTCATAGTCAAATTCAGTTACCCTGGTGGTCCTGCACAGGCATTGCTAATGGTCAATGATGTAACCAGCTAGCTGCTCAGTGACCCTGCACAGGTACATTAAAGGGGATAAAAGGTCGTGACTTGGGCCGCCTGTTTTTTAGCTACCTCGGCTAGTGATTGCCTTATAGTCCATCAATCCATTCAGTCACAGGTTACCTACAGGTAAATCTATTTAACTCCCAAGATGCTGCTCTGGATGAAAATGGTGGAATATAGTATTACTAATTCTTCATGAGGCAAGGAGAGCAAAATAAATTCTATAGTATTTCTGCAGTACAGTACCAAGTATGTAACATTTAGAAACTGCTGTAGTGTGGAGGAAGATGGGAGGAATGGATGGTAGTGTTCTTTAGTATAATTTGTTTCATCTTTTACTGCTTTCTGTCTTCCAGGCTGATGCCTCCCTACCCCATTAAGTGGTAAATAAAATAAGTTAATTTGGTTAGTCAGCTCTTAATATACAATAATATATCTGGCTGCCTTGTTGTTTTTGGATACTATTTAAGCATTTTTGATGTTTAGACCCCAATGCCTCAAATGCAAATAGTATGCTTTCATGGGTATATACAACAGAGGCTGCAGCTTCCACCAGCTATACCCAGATCAAACTTTCTCCCTGTTAGACTATCAGCCAATCAGGAAGCAGCAATGATCCAGATTGCAGCTGTGGTGCGTTTATTTAAGCTGGCCAAACACACAGCTCCGTCAAAACTGGACACAGTTAGAAGTCACTTCTATAACTAGCCTCATTGCAGCTGCTCAACATTGTGCATTCAACAAGAGACTATCAAGAGCCTGATCATGTAGCTCAAAATGTTTTTGGGATTAACTTGACTAAACAGGATTATACTGTTTCAATGTCTGCTTGAATATCTAAAGAGAGTAGTCAAATCATGTATACATTACAGATCTGTATCCAAATATGTATCAAAATAGCGTAATGCTTCATGGTCGGTATAACACTTTACGATGAGTAACTATCTGACCTTGAAAAGTCACAAAATCAAATTAAATTTACTCTCTTTATGAAAAATGCCATAACAAACAAGAAGAAAAAGTATGTAAAAACTGTATGGTGGGCAGTGGGTGAATATTTAACTGGGCATATAACTAGCAGAAGATACCAAGGTGAAATGAACACATCCAATCCTTCTTTTGACATTGTTAACATGCTTTTTTAACTACATGGACCTCCTCTAGTTCAATGGCATCATATGCCATATAGCTACTGTACCACAGATCAGCAGATGACACCAGGACAAGAGTTGCTTCACACCCCCGAAAACACCTCACACCTGACCCTTTGTGGAAACTATTGTGAAACATTTCACTGGTTGTATTTTGTGAGCACTATGTGTTTTAACTTAATTGATAAATTCATGATTTATATTTTTTCTTTATTTCTTTGATAATTATATTTTATGATAATTAGTGAGTACAAACACAAAATATTTAATTGTGTGATATATATATATATAGAAACAGGATAGGAAATGACAGACTTTTTTCAGGCCCACCAGAGCTCTGGTACCTATAAAACTGGCACTGCACCCCTGTATATAACCATACCTGAACTTGGGATTCACAGGTTCCCCAGCCTGATTCTTAAGTTGCACACGCACTCGGCCCCAATATGGAGGTTCCTTGCTCTTTTCACGGCAGTAAATCTTGCGTTCACCTATCACCTAAAAAAAAGTTCACAGTAACTTAGAGAATAGTGTGGATATGGCAAATGAAAATGAATGTTAAGAAATTAATATAGTACAACCTCAATTCAATGTACTATATGGGACCAACCCCAGTAAGTTGGATGCGTTGCTAGAGGTGACCTTCAGGAGGCATTTGCGTCAGTGTCTTTTTTTTTGTCTTGTAGACAATAAAAATGCATTATCATATAATATACTGTACCTATATATTATTACCCTACTAAAAAATACTGTGTTACATTTGTTATTTACCATATTGTTGGAGTTATGTCCATCTTGAAGTCTCATGGAGTTGTGAATGCTGTACAGTAAATACGTACTGTAGTGTATTATACCGTTAACACTGTTGATTAAGTAGTTCTGCTGTATGTTGAGTACTACAATACAATTTATGAAAACTATTGTACACTAAAATTACCGCAACTTTAATTTTAACACTATGTACACAATTTTAACACTTGTTCTAACTGTTCATGGCACACAAGATGTTTTTAGATGTTTACATCAGCTTTGCTGGTGCTCGCTGCTGCTGTGGCTTCAGCTGCTTCTGAGCTGGTGCTGGCTGCTGTTGTACCAATGTTGGGTACGGCTGTGCTCGTGCTGGGTGTGGCCGTGCTCGTGCTGGGTGTGGCCGTGCTCGTGCTGGGTGTGGCCGTGCTCGTGCTGGGTGCGGCTGTGCTAGTGCTGGGTAATTACCTAAGTGTAGTTACAGGATGAGAGCTACGCTCGTGGTGTCCCGTCTTCCCAGCACTCTTTGTCATATAACGCTTTGAAACTTATATGGATTAGCTTATTATAGATTGCGGCTGTGCTCGTGCTGGGTGCGGCTGTGCTCGTGCTGGGTGCGGCTGTGCTCGTGCTGGGTGCGGCTCTGCTCGTGCTGGGTGCGGCTGTGCTCGTGCTGGGTGCGGCTGTGCTCGTGCTGGGTGCGGCTGTGCTCGTGCTGGGTGTGGCTGTGCTCGTGCTGGGTGCGGCAGTGCTCGTGCTGGGTGCGGCCGTGCTCGTGCTGGGTGCGGCCGTGCTCGTGCTGGGTGCGGCCGTGCTCGTGCTGGGTGCGGCCGTGCTCGTGCTGGGTGCGGCCGTGCTCGTGCTGGGTGCGGCCGTGCTCGTGCTGGGTGCGGCCGTGCTCGTGCTGGGTGCGGCCGTGCTCATGCTGGGTGCGGCCGTGCTCGTGCTGGGTGCGGCCGTGCTCGTGCTGGGTAATTACCTAAGTGTAGTTACAGGATGAGAGCTACGCTCGTGGTGTCCGTTTTCCCAGCACTCTTTGTCATATAACGCTTTGAAACTACTGACGGTCTTGGCCTCCACCACCTTCTCCCCCAACTTGTTCCAACCGTCTACCACTCTGTTTGCGAAAGTGAATTTTCTTATATTTCTTCGGCATCTGTGTTTTAGCTAGTTTATATCTATGACCTCTTGTTCTTGAAGTTCCAGGTCTCAGGAAATCTTCCCTATCGATTTTATCAATCCTGTTACTATTTGTATGTAGTGATCATATCACCTCTTTTTCTTCTGTCTTCTAGTTTTGGCATATTTAATGCCTCTAACTCTCCTCGTAGCTCTTGCCCTTCAGTTCTGGGAGCCACTTAGTAGCATGTCTTTGCACCTTTTCCAGTTTGTTGATGTGCTTCTTAAGATATGGGCACCACACAACCGCTGCATATTCTAGCTTTGCCTAACAAAAGTCGTGAACAATTTCTTAGTATATCTCCATCCATGTATTTAAAAGCAATTCTGAAGTTAGAAAGGTGGGCATAGGCTCCTCGCACAATATTCTTTATGTGGTCCTCAGGTGATAGTTTTCTATCTAGAAACCACCCCTAGATCTCTTTCTTTATCAGAATTCCTGTAAAGATTTCTCACATATTATATATACGGTGTGTGGGGGTCTATGTTCTTCTATTCCACATTCCATAACTGGCATTTATTAACATTAAATTGCATTTCCCAAGTGGCGCTCACCTGTACTTATTTTGTCAGAGGGTCACTCGTTGAGAGGCTACTGACAATCATTCCTCCTAAGTTTCTTATCCTTCCTATTATCTTAGCCTCATCAGCAAACTTGTTCTTATAATTCTGTATACAAACTGGGAGATCATTTATGTAGACAACTAATACATCACCTGGTGCGGGTGCGGGTGCACGGGCCGTGCTCCGTGCTGGGTGCGAGCGAGGGTGCTCGTGCTGGGTGCGTGCGGCTGCTACGTATGCTGGGTGGCGGCTGGGCTTGTGCTGGTGTGCGGCTAGTGCTCCGGGCCTGGGTGACTGGCTGTGCTGCTCGTGCTGGGTGCGGGCTGTGCTCGGGCCTGGATGCATGGCAAAGATAGCCGAAGAGAATATAAGACATCGTGCTGTGTTGCGGCTTGTGCTTCCAGTGCTGGGTAATTACCTTTAAGTGTAGTTACAGGATGAGAAGCTACGCTCGTGGGTCCCGTCTATCCCAGCACTCTTTTCATAAACGCTTTGAAACTACTGACGGTTTTGGCCTCCCACCACCTTTCTCCTTAACTTGTTCCAACCGTCTACCATACTGTTTGCAAGTAATTTTCTTTATTTCTTCGGCTTGTGTTTAGCTAGTTTAAATCTATGACCTCTTGTTCTTGAAGTTCCAGGTCTCGGAAATCTTCCCTGTCGATTTTATCAATTCCTGTTACTATTGTACGTAAGTGATCATATCCCACTCTTTCTTTCTTCTTCTTAGTTTTTGGCATATTTAATGCCTCTAACCTCTCCTCGTAGCTCTTGCCTTCATTCTGGGAGGCCACTAGTGGCAAGTTCTTGCACCCTTTTCCAGTTTGTGTGATGGGCTTCTTAAGATATGGGCACACACACAAACCTGCATATTCCTAGCTTTGGCTAAAAAGTCGTGAACAATTTCTTAGTATTCCCATCCCATGTATTTAAAAGCAATTCTGAAGTTAGAAAGCGTAGCATAGGCTCCTCGCACAATTTCTTTATGTGGCCTCAGGTGATAGTTTTCTATCTAGAACCACCCCTAGATCCTGTTCTTTATCAGAATTCTTTAAAGATTTCTCACATAATTTATAGATGTGGGGGGTCTATGTTCGTTCCAATTCCATTCCATATAACATGGCATTTATTACATTAAATTCCATTTGGCCAGTGTGCTCCATATACTTTATTTGTCCAGGTCTTCTTGAAGGGCATGACAATCATCTAGGTTCTTATCTTCCTATTAACTTAGCATCACAGTGCAAACATGTTCATTAATTCTGTATACCATCTGGATAGATCATTAATATAGACAAATAAAAATACCGGTGCAAGAACCTGAACCTGTGGTACTCCCTGTGACGTTTCCAGTCCGATACATTGCCTCTGATACTGCCCTCATTTTTTCTACAGTTCAGAATTTTCATCCATGTTAGAAGCTTACCTGTCACCCTCCAATATTTTCCAGTTTCCAGAACAACCTCTTATGTGGGAACTCTGTCGAAAGCCTTTTTTAAGTCCAAGATAGATGCAGTCGCCCAACCATCTCTTTCCTGTAAAATCTCTGTGGCTTTTCGTCATAAAAACTAAGATGGTCAGAACCAATCGTTTCCTCGAAAGGTAACTGATGTAACTGGCCCTGTAAAAAGTCCCGCTTCTGGAGGATCGAACGTACTGGGATTTTAGTCGCATTGTTCTCTCTCCAGGGGTTGTTTCTACCCATTTATTTTAATATTTTTTTCCAATAATTTTGACTATTACACTTTTGTCAAATGATACGGGGTCTATAATTTAAGGGGGGTCTTCCCTGCTTCCACCTTCGTTTGTAGATTTGGGAAACTAATGTTCACCTTTTTCCCACACATCAGCTCACGTCCGTGTAAACAGGGGATGCCTGAAAAAATACAGTCCGAAGGAAGGGATATGCGTTGAAGGAGCTCAGGTGCACACCACTATTCCCAGGAACCCATGGGGGTGAAACCCATCTGCCATCTGGCACAGATGCTGTTTATCTTATTTAACTCCTTGAGCATTTTATTTCCATCCACTTCGGTCTACTAGGTACACCATTCTATGTGTGCTCTATGATGTTCTCCTGGAATCATTATTGTGTCTGGTTTCCTAACCTAAAAGATTTTCCTTTGTACAAACTAACAACTGTTGGAACTTTTCGTTTTATAAGCGTTTCAACACCATTTCCTTTTCATTTTTCCGGGTGATCTAAATTTCCCATTTCAATCTCCGTCTGAAATCATATCCTTTACACCTGCAGATATTGTTGCTTTATGAAATTTATAGACGATGACCGTGTTCTGTTACATTTGTTCCAATCCCTGTCATTTCAAAATTTCTTTCTGCTCTCTCCGCACATTTTTAATTTTTCAAAATTTCTTTAGTCGCCTCTCTCATCACGCTGGTAGTTGTTCTTGCATCTTGTTACAGTAACATAATTTTCTTTCTGCC
>WNGS01009202.1:6128844-6145704 GCA_020271785.1 Procambarus virginalis
GAAAGATTTCCTGAGACCTGGAGCTTCAAGAACAAGAGGTCATAGATATAAAATGGCTAAACACAGATGCCGAAGAAATATAAGAAAAAATTCACTTTCGCAAACAGAGTGGTAGACGGTTGGAACAAGTTGGGGGAGAAGGTGGTGGAGGCCAAGACCGTCAGTAGTTTCAAAGCGTTATATGACAAAGAGTGCTGGGAAGACGGGACACCACGAGCGTAGCTCTCATCCTGTAACTACACTTAGGTAATTACACTTAGGTAATTACACAAACGAACCTAATATAAGGGGGGGGGGGAACAAGGCAGCCCCCTACCAAGCAAAAACAAATATAAAAGAAAAACCACACAAGTGGACAACGTACCCAGAGGGAACAGAGCCGGCCGCTGTCATAGGTGAAAACTAGCTACGCAGTGCCCTGCGCCCCACCAGTGTTACAACTACCACTTACCCCAACGTAAACAAGGGAGTAAAACTCCCAAACACTCGGGGCGGCCAAACGCCAAGCAGCGAGAAGCCAACAGAGGTAGACCCAAGGTGACTTGTGGAAGGCAACCCCAAGCCCCAAGGGCGGTACTTACAGGGCACTCGGGGAAGGTGACCCTAAGCACATGCAGCCCGAGTACCTGAGAATACTACTCCCAGCTCACACGATCACCGTAAGAGCAGCACTGCAAACAAGTCACAGCACTGAAACAAGACCGGAGCTGGAGCCACACGACCGTGCAATATCCCATCAGCCGAGGAACTGGGGCGGGGATAGCCGGCGCGGGGGTCTGGGGCTTCCCTTCCCCCTCCCGGGGAGGGGGAGCTGCGCAGACATGCGGCGCGGCTCGTGTGACGTCATGCTTGTTAGTTCGTTTTTCCTAGGGGAGTTCTGTCCACTCGTTTGTCGATTTTTGTTAACCAGAATAGGTGTTTGTTTTGTGGCGCTTACCTTTCTGGGTGCCTGTCCCGGTCGATGGCAGATATAGAATGCTCCAAATCACATGTGCATTTCTATGGGCCATTGCTCCCCGTGCCTCTCTGAGGGGGCCAGGTTCTGGCTCGTGGTCCCCGGTAGGCCTAGAACTCCACCCACATCGACTGATGCAAAATAGTTAGGGTATCCATATCAGCCATGGATAGCTCCGGGAGCTGTAGGGGCTCCCCCCAGAAATTTAGTAAAAAGAGAGAAACCAGAAAAAGAAAATAGCCTTTCAAAATTAAAACAAATTACAGTAATTTGTTCGTGGTACTGTAATTTGTTGTATTTATACACAAATATTATGTCTTAGAAACACACATGGTCAGGTTTTGTGCAATACTTTCCAATATAAAATGGAGGCTGATAAAATATTTTCCTTACAATTATTTTTTTTCAATGGTACCACTGAAAATGACTGGTGGTATTCTTATTAGAAATGTAATAATTGATGTTAATTTAAAAATGTAGTTTTAAGGCTGCATTTTGATTCTTGGTAGGGACAGGACTGACAAAATGGCATCATAGCCAAAGGGTTAATCAAGGGGGGTTAAGGGGTGTAGTTTTTTATTACTAAATTATGAACACATTGCATTCTTTGATAACTAGTCATTATTTATTGAATAAAGCATAGAAAAAACTTGCTTTGTAAGTGGACACGGCTATGGTATTTTGGTATTGTATTGTACTTGGACACATCACACTTACCTGAAAGCCTGATGAAGACAGCACATCTAGCATCTCCTTGCAAGTTGGTGCTGACACTGCCTGCACAACATAGTGAAGAATTTAATGCATTTTTATTCTAAAGTTCATTTATTTCATCTTTTACTTATTTATTACAAATATGAAAAGCCACTATACAGCACAAGCAGCCTGGTAGGCTTTCAGCAAGGAATTAAGGTCACACAATCACAAGAGTCAAAAAATGGAATCAATACAGGAAGAGGCCAAACCCCCAAACATACCAGCGATACAAAGACGCGAGAAACAACTACACGGCAGCGAGGAGAGAGGCAGAAAGAAATTTTGAAAAGGGATTGCAGACAAATGTAATACAGAACCAGGTCTATTCTATAAATTCATAAACAACAAATTGCAGGTAAAGGATAATATTCAGAGGTTGAAAATGGGAAATAGATTCACAGAAAATGAAAAGGAAATGTGTGAAACATTAAACGAAAAGTTCCAAAGTGTGTTTGTACAAAATGAAATCTTTAGGGAACCAGATACAATAAGAATTCCAGAGAACAACATAGAGCACATAGAGGTGTCTAGAGACGAAGTGGAAAAAATGCTCAAGGAGCTAAATAAGAACAAAGCAGTTGGTCCAGATGGAGTTTCGCCATGGGTTCTGAGAGAATGTGCACCTGAGCTCAGCATTCCTCTTCAACTGATTTTTCAGGCATCCCTGTTTACAGGAGTTGTAGCTGATGTGTGGAAAAAGGCTAACATAGTTCCAATCTACAAAAGTGGAAGCAGGGAAGACCCCCTTAACTATAGACCGGTATCATTGACAAGTGTAATAGTCAAAATATTGGAAAAAATAATTAAAACTAAATGGGTAGAACACCTGGAGAGAAATGATATAATATCAGACAGACAGTATGGTTTTCGATCTGGAAGATCCTGTGTATCGAATTTACTCAGTTTCTATGACCGAGCAACAGAGATATTACAGGAAAGAGATGGTTGGGTTGACTGCATCTATCTGGACCTAAAAAAGGCTTTCGACAGAGTTCCACATAAGAGGTTGTTCTGGAAACTGGAAAATATTGGAGGGGTGACAGGTAAGCTTCTAACATGGATGAAAAATTTTCTGACTGATAGAAAAATGAGGGCAGTGATCAGAGGCAATGTATCGGACTGGAGAAATGTCACAAGCGGAGTACCACAGGGTTCAGTTCTTGCACCAGTGATGTTTATTGTCTACATAAATGATCTACCAGTTGGTATACAGAATTATATGAACATGTTTGCTGATGATGCTAAGATAATAGGAAGGATAAGAAACTTAGATGATTGTCATGCCCTTCAAGATGACCTGGACAAAATAAGTACATGGAGCGCCACTTGGCAAATGGAATTCAATGTTAATAAATGCCATGTTATGGAATGTGGAATAGGAGAACATAGACCCCACACAACCTATATATTATGTGAGAAATCTTTAAAGAATTCTGATAAAGAAAGAGATCTAGGGGTGGTTCTAGATAGAAAACTATCACCTGAGGACCACATAAAGAATATTGTGCGAGGAGCCTATGCCACGCTTTCCAACTTCAGAATTGCGTTTAAATACATGGATGGCGATATACTAAAGAAATTGTTCACGACTTTTGTTAGGCCAAAGCTAGAATATGCAGCGGTTGTGTGGTGCCCATATCTTAAGAAGCACATCAACAAACTGGAAAAGGTGCAAAGACATGCTACTAAGTGGCTCCCAGAACTGAAGGGCAAGAGCTACGAGGAGAGGTTAGAGGCATTAAATATGCCAAAACTAGAAGACAGAAGAAAAAGAGGTGATATGATCACTACATACAAAATAGTAACAGGAATTGATAAAATCGATAGGGAAGATTTCCTGAGACCTGGAACTTTAAGAACAAGAGGTCATAGATATAAACTAGCTAAACACAGATGCCGAAGAAATATAAGAAAATTCACTTTCGCAAACAGAGTGGTAGACGGTTGGAACAAGTTGGGGGAGAAGGTGGTGGAGGCCAAGACCGTCAGTAGTTTCAAAGCGTTATATGACAAAGAGTGCTGGGAAGACGGGACACCACGAGCGTAGCTCTCATCCTGTAACTACACTTAGGTAATTACACTGAGGTAATTACACCATGGGAGAGTGACTGGAGCCAGAGGAGGCAGGAGTCACATGCAGCAAGCTCCTGGAATAAACAAATTACCTAAGTATTGGGAACAGGTTGAGAGCTACAGTGGTGTTCCAGGTTACATAAGGGTTCAGGGAAGTGTAAAAGCAAATAAAATACAATTAACAAGAAAAGGCGAGTGAAAATAGCCGAATTGTAAAAGTTTGTTTTGGTTCTAGAACAAAAACAAAGATGGCCGCTGCCACTACCGGAAATGTAAACACACCAACAGAGGATTGTTTCAAAGGATTCTCACCTCAAGATATAAGGAAAGGAGGTGTTCTTGTCAGGTTAGAGATAATTGGGGATATGCAAAAGAACTATGAAGAGAAAGTGCTTAAATTGGAAGAGGACAATGGAGCTCTTAGGAGTGAGCTTTGCACTCTAAAACGGAGTATTCTTCAGCAAGGTAAGATTATTACTGCATTAACGGACAAGGTAACAAATCAGGAGGAGCAAATTAAGTAACTTGTGAAAGAAAATGAAGTGTGGATAGTGCAGTGTGGTGACTTTGAAGAAATAAACAAGAAAATAGTCTCATATGGTGAACAACTCCAAGGAAGCCTGAGGGGCTAACATAGAGTTAGGTAAGGATCTACAACTGAAAACTTCATTGACAACTCACATAGAGGAGGTTAATAAAGAACTAGAAAAGTATTAAGAAGAAATAAGAGATGTATGCCCAAGTTGTAAAAGAGAGAGAGACAATCAAGAAAGTGTGTTTGGAAGTCAAAACCAGAAATGATAAACAAGAAGTGGATCTTAGGCAAGCAATTAGGAAAGAACTGGTAACCAACAGTAAACTGGTACTAAACATTGTAGATAGAAGTCCATAATAATTTTTAGATGTTTAAAAAGGAAATTTCATCTAGGGTGGACCGAGCAGGAGAAAAGATGAAAATCACAGAAAAAAATAGTAGGATTAGGAGAAGGCCTAAATTCAAAGGAGCATATTAGTGATTTTAGGAGGATAGGAAAATATGAAAGACAAGAACTGCTCCTTAAGGGTGACGTTTAATGGAGTGAAGTGTATGACAAAAGTGCTTCAAAATGCCATAAAATTGCAAGGTGACGAGAATGCCAAACTTTGGTCAATAAGACAAGACCTCTCAAAAGAGGACAGAGAAAAGCTGAAAATGAACCTCATCGAAGCAAAATGTCTAAATGGGGATAGAAATGAAGAAAGGAATTCTTTTTTCTACAAAGTGTCAGGGACTGGAAAGCTTGTGAAATGGTACATAAAGACAAAGCAACAAAATCATTAAAGGAAGGGGGTGTAAAGAACAAAGGTAAGTGGAACATATTCCTGAAAATAGTATACACCAATATAGATGGAGTGAGATCGAAAATATTGGAGTTGAAGGATATAATTCATCTCAAAGTCCCAGATATTGTCGCATTAACAGACTAAACTTGAAGAAAATATTTTAAATAAGGTCGTATTCCCAAGGGGCTACTCAGTTTGGAGACGTGATGGGAAAACTAGGAAGGGGGGGGAGGGGGGGTGGAGGAGTGGCTGTGTTGGTGAAAGAACACCTGAAGGTAAGTGTTAATATTTGAAAACCCTTGAGATATTGACATAATAGCATTGCAGGTCTGGAATCAAGATAAGCTGATAATTTTAAATGCCTACAGCCCACCAGCAAGCAACACATGGACAAAGGAAGAACTGGATGACAAACGAGAGGGCCTCATGATGGTCATGAGATTATGGTAAGAGCTGACAAAGATAAATCCCGATTGTTGGTACTGAGGGACTTCAACTTTAAGGTAATAGACTGGGAGGCCTACGAGGCAAGAACAGAGGACATTTGGACAGGCAGATTTTTAAACCATATCTTGGAGACACTTATGTATCAACACGTCAAGCAGGCCACAAGAATGAGGGAAGGGGATGTTCCGTCAGTACTGGACCTAGTATTCACCAGGAAAGAAGAAGAGGTATTTGACATCCAGTACCTTCCTCCCTTGGGAAAGAGATCACGTCCTCTTGAACATTAAATACGCTATGCGATATAATCTAGTAGAGATTTGGGACATTGAAACAGTTGTTAAACCCGTTTTCAAGAGAGGACGCTATGGGGAACTAAGAATTTTTTTTCATGGGTATAATTGGACAGACTTGTTGCTAGGCAAGGAAGTAAATGAGATGTATGCCAAATTTGCAAAATATACAATGAAGGCACAAAAACATCCATTCCAAAACAGACATGCAGACTTAGGAAATGGTTCAACAGAAATTGCCAGAGGGCCAGAGATCAAAAGACACGGGCATGGAATCATTATAGAAAGAGGCCAAACCCCCAAACATACCAACAATACAAAGATGCAAGAAACAACCTACACGTCGGTAAGGAGAGAGGCAGAGAGGAACTTTGAAAACGGTATAGCAGACTAATGTAAATCAGATCCAGGCCTTTTCTATAAATTCATTAAAAGCAAGCTGCAGGTAAAGGATAATATTCAGAGGTTGAAAATGGGGGAAAGATACACAGAAAATGAAATGTGTGAAACATTAAATGAAAAGTTCCAAAGTGTGTTTGTACAAAATGAGATCTTCAGGGAACCAGATACAATAAGAATTCCAGAGAACAGCATAGAGCACATAAAGGTGTCCAGTGACGAAGTGAAACAAATGCTCTTGGAGCTAAGTAAGAACAAAGCAGCTGGTCCAGATGGTGTTTCCCCATGGGTTCTGAGAGAATGTGCATCTGAGATTAGCATTCCACTTCACCTGATCTTTCAGGTGGTCTTTCAGGCATCCCTGTGTACAGGAGTCGTAGCAGAAGTGTGGAAAAAGGCTAACATAGTTCAAATCTACAAAAGTGGCAGCAGGGAAGACCTCCTCAATTATAGACCTGTATCATAGACAAGAGTAATAGTCAAAATATTGGAAAAAATAATGAAAACTAAATAGGTAGAACAACTGGAGAGAAATGATATAATATCAGACAGACATTATGGTTTTCGATCTGGAAGATCCTGTGTAACAAACTTACTCAGTTTTTATGATCGAGCCACAGAGATTTTACAGGAAAGAGATGGTTGGGTCGACTGCATCTATCTGGATCTAAAAAAGGCTTTCGACAGAGTTCCACATAAGAGGTTGTTCTGTAAACTGGAAAATATTGGAGGGGTGACAGGTAAACTTCTAACATGGATGAAAATTTTCTGACTGATAGAAAAATGAGGGCAGTAATCAGAGGCAATGTATCGGACTGGAGAAACGTCACAAGTGGAGTACCACAGGTTCAGTTCTTGCACCTGTGATGTTCATTGTCTATATAAATGATCTATCAGATGGAATACAGAATTATATGAACATGTTTGCTGATGATGCTAAGATAATAGGAAGGATAAGAAACTTAGATGATTGTCATACCCTTCAAGAAGATCTAGACAAAATAAGTAAATGGAGCACCACTTGGCAAATGTTATTTAATGTAATAAATGCCATGTTATGGAATGTGGCACAGAACATAGACCCCACACAATCTATAAATTATGTGAGAAATCTTTAAAGAATTCTGATAAAGAAAGAGATCTAGGGGTGGTTCTAGATAGCAAACTATCACCTGAAGACCACATAAAGAACATTGTGCGAGGAGACTATGCTACGCTTTCTAACTTCAGAATTGCTTTTAAATACATGGATGGGGAAATACTAAAGAAATTGTTCACGACTTTTGTTAGGCCAAAGCTAGAATATGCAGCGATTGTGTGGTGCCCATATCTTAAGAAACACATCAACAAACTGGAAAAGGTGCAAAGACATGCTACTAAGTGGCTCCCAGAACTGAAGGGCAAGAGCTACGAGGAGAGGTTAGAGGCATTAAATATGCCAAAACTAGAAGACAGAAGAAAAAGTGGTGATATGATCAGTACTTACAAAATAGTAACAGGAAGTGACAAAATTGATAGGGAAGATTCCCGAGACCTGGAACTTCTAGACCAAGAGGTCATAGATTTAAACTAACTAAACAAAGATGCCGAAGAAATACAAGAAAATTTACTTTCACAAACAGTGGTAGACGGTTGGAACAGTCTATGTGAGAAGAGAACAGTCTATGTAAGGTATGTGAGGTGGTGGAGGCCAAAACCGTCAGCAGTTTCAAAGCGTCATATGAGAGTGCTGGGCAGATATGACACCACGAGCGTAGCTCTCATCCTGTAACTACACTTAGGTAATTACACCAACAACTGGTCAAACACAAAAGGTCAGCCAGATGGATGCCGTAAAGTGAGGGAATACTTCTGAATTACTAGCATTAGTTTGACTTTGAAACTGGGCAGTGACTGTGTTTCGTATTTTAATGACCTTATATTTGTGTACATCAGAATTTGTCTTACATTACTGTATTAAGCACAAAAATATTTCCTTGTTAAGTATGGACGAGGTGGAGCTTTGTCTAGATCAATCATCATCATCATTTATAAATTCAGTTGTGTATATACCAATAGTATATACCAATATAGATGAGATTATTAGCTTGACCAGAATGCTTATAATTCTTTTAGTGCAATAACTCAATAAACCTTCACCAAACATGATGATATGAATGAAGAATGGTCTTTAGAAAATTTTAGACTGAATTTTCCATTGTTTTTAATGCAAGGAGAATACCCAAGGTATAACACAAATAACTGTGTTGATTTATTTGTTCATTAACCACAGTGCTGCACGGCCTTAAAATATAACATTCCTGTACTGCTCCAAAAATAAATTCTTTGCAAAAAATTATTTTATCTTCTTATATTGTTAAAATGCTGTCTCTGATCACGGGAAACTAAAAAAGAAATATTGTATGTGATATACTTCATCCGCGATGGAACTGAGACGTTGAGCAAATTATGAGCGCTGAGCGATGTAGTGCTCGGGGGTCACTTCACACCGCCACTCCATGGTGCGGCAGTTGCAGCGAATATAGTTGTTCACTATTATTTTGATGTTTCTCATTCGTTTTCTCACGTTTTTTGCTGTAATATTCTTCAAAAGTGTGTAATTTGTGGAATTTCTATAGTTCAATGTGTGGAACTTCGCTATACTCAAAATTATGGGGCTCATATATATGACATGTATACAGTATTATATTCTACGACCAATCAAGCAGTGTTTTTGCTGTTATTACACTATATACATACATTGTATATACCTATCTACATGTTTGTGCACCATAATGAACCACAAAGATCGTGTGTTGAGAGTTTATGTACACACAACAATCCAAGGTCAGCCTAGCGGCCAACAGCCGAGTGTGGCAGGGGCTGCCCCAAATACATTTTTTACATAATTATTTAAATGTCTGTGAATGGTTTTATATCTAGCTTTTTTGCAATAATATTATTCAATAGAGTGCAATATGTGGAAT
The DNA here is from genome assembly GCA_020271785.1 of Procambarus virginalis. NCBI lineage: Eukaryota > Metazoa > Arthropoda > Malacostraca > Decapoda > Cambaridae > Procambarus > Procambarus virginalis. Next base: position 6,138,054 of record WNGS01009202.1, read on the forward strand.
GTATATAGTTATACATGAAACTCCTCTATTGTAAAAAATATGGAGCTCATATATGGTGACATATACAGTGGTACCTCGAATAACGAATTTAATCCGTTCCAGCGCCGTGTTCATCATGTGAAATGCTCGTGTTTCAAAACAAATGTCCCCATTTAACTACTGTGATGTGCCGAGTCTATTGTGAAATTTCCCCAGTGTGCATAACATCAAGTGTTCCCAAAAAAAATCATTTTTCTTTGTAAAATAATAAATTCCCTTCCCTGAACATGTCTATGTAAAAATAAATACCAAATTCCACTTACTTTGGCTGTGGGGACGTGGACAAGGAGTGCTGTGACATCATCAGGGGCTGGTCGCCCGTGCGTGAAGCTCCCAGACACAGTCGCGCGGGCCATTCAAGCACCGCGTGTTGCCACAAATATATTTTCAATTATTTATTCAATGTATTTGCAATGTGTTTTTTTTATGATGCATACGATGCATATTTGCAACCTTTACAATATGTATACAGTAGAACGGTCATGTTCCATGGAACTGTGATACATGTGTCAATCATGTGTCCACTTACTTTGGCTGTGGAGACTTCACCAATATCATGACTCTTATGTTCTTCAAACAATAAGGACTGAATTTTACCGACTGAGCGCAGTCTTTCAACATCGTGTCGAACAGGTGTTTGAGAGCCAGAGGCGCGTGTGCCACAAATGGTTGCTCACTCAGTACTAACCCAGCCAGCAACCCTAGTCTTTCATATTTGTTATAGCAAAAGGTTCATTCAGTGTACAGCATGTGCATGGTCAGTGTACATGGCTGCTCCATGTTCCCTAAAAAAAAAAAAAAAAAAAAAAAAAAAAAAAAAAAAAAAAAAAAAAAAAAAAAAAAAAAATATTGAAACATAACAAATGTCAAAAAGGTTTGTTCGGTGTTTGGCAGGTGGGCTGCTCCATGTTTCTTAAATAAAAAAAAAATAAATAAAAAAAAAAGTTGAAACAAGTTGAAAAGCGGAGAAATGCCATAAAGGTCCGTTCAGTGTTTGTCGGGTAGGCTGCTCCATTATGACAATCTTTCTTTGTTTCAAATGTGTTCCATTTGTTTTGTATTTTTCATTTACATCTCAATAATGGAGCAGCCTACCCGACAAACACTGAACGAACCTTTATGGCATTTCTCCGTTTTTCAAATTGTTTCAACGTTTTTTTATTATTTTTTATTTAACCCTCAAACCGCGCATATCATATATAAATGATATCAGTGACAAAACCGAAACCGCGCACATCATTTATATATGATTTCCTGTCTAGCACTATAATTTATAGCTGCCCCGCCTGGGATAGGGGCAGCTATAGTACAGCCACGACTGATAGTTGCCAGATGCCACCTAGAAAAAAAATCCAGCCCAACATTCTTGGGTGTGAGAGCGTCAGTATTGAGCAAGCCACCAAGGCTGGCGCACGCAGCACGAGCTCACAGCATCGCTGTTCAGCTTGTGACCACAGCATCGCCTACAAATGCCATAATATAAATGATACTGCTATTATTTAGCAGTGATAGTATTACTGAAGCCCCCTGACTGTGATAAAACTGACCAAGATTCTGATAACAGCGTGATTGTGGTGATATTTAGCGCTGTGCTCGATGGAGGGAGGGTTGTGGGCGTCGTCTTCTGACTATGTGTGGCCACCATTTATTGACTGCACTCACCATACCATCTTAGTGGTTCGCTATGGTGAACACAAATGTAGATACTTATATATAACGTGTGTATAGTGTGAGATAACAGCGAGAGGAGTAGGTTGGGAGCCGCCATTTTGGTGAGGGAGGAGCGTCGTCTGCACGACTTGGCATGTTGTTTACTGGTGGCCATTATGGTTTTTGGGCACCATACCAGCTTATTTGTACAAGTATGGTGAATAAAACAGGTAGATACTTATATATAATGTGTGTATAGAGCATAATAACACCACAACCAATATTGTTGGAGGAGAAATATTAGTGCGTCTGGCCTTGAGGGTGGCCGCCGATCAGCTGACTGTGGAGTAGCTACGTCTTTGTGCCTTTACTCACCATACAAGCTTAGATGTACAGTTATGGTGAACAAAACATGTAAATACGTATATATAAAGTGTGTGTATAGTGAATAAATGCAAAAACAGTATTGTGGGAGGTGAATGAGGGTGAGTGAGGTGGTGTTGAGGGAGGGAGTGGCAGTGAGTGGCTCGCTGGTGTGTGGCGGCCACTCCTCGTTGCTTTTTGACTCGCAAGACCAACTTATTAGTTCGTTATGGTGAACAAAACATGCAGATACTTATATATAACCTGTGTATATAGTGTAACAACAGCAAAACTATTTGTTTATTGTTTTATGAACATAATTGAATCACTTATATGCACACCATAATTTTGAGTACAGCAATGGTTCACACATTTTATAATATAAATATACCACAATTCACTGTATGGAATAATATTACTGCAAAAAAAACTAAAAAAAAATCAATCAGAGACATTGAAATAATTAGGTAATAATATATTTGTGGCAACTGCCGTCTGACAGCTCGGGCGGAGTAGACCTCGTCTGGCGAAGGCTCTGCCAACGCCCCTTTTTTGCCACACTTCCCTACCCTACTGAGGCTAAAATATGCCACCTACGATTTTTTTGTTATTTTTTCCGTGATCAGGGAACAAAAATAAAATGGGCAGCATGATGGAGGAAAAAAATGAGTGTCGCCCTGAGAAAAGGGGACAGAGCAATCCTCAAACTCACACAAGGAGAGAGGGAACTCGGGGGGGTCACATCCATTGGACCCGAGTGCCCCCATAGGGTTTCCCAGGGCCCCTAGACTGGGTCTGCTAAGGGTTATCCCAGGCAGGGTACTGCTAACCGGCTCCCAATGCTACCAAACAAACCGTTAATGCTAAACCCCCGGGACGTGTCCACTCATGAGGGCGAAGCAGGGGGTACCACCAAACAAAAGTGAATCCTAATATAACAGATGGTAGGAACACCAAGGCAGACCCCCCCCCCCCACCAGGCACAAAAAAAAACTTGCAAGAGGACAGCATACCCCCGAGGGAACAGAGCCGGTTGCTGTTATAGGTAAAAACAATCTGCGCAGTACCCTGCACCCCTACCAGTGCAAAAACTACCACTTATCCCAAGGCAAACTAGGGTGGAAACCCTGAAAACACTCGGGGCAGTTAATCGCCAAGCATCAAAAGACCAACAGAGGTAGACCCAAGGTGACTTATGGAAGAAAACCCCAAGCCCCTAGGGCAGTATTTACAGGGCACTCAGGGAAGGTGCGCCTAAGCACATGCAGCCCGAGTACCTGTGAATATTGCTCCCAGCTCGCACGCCACCGTAGAAGCAGTACTGAAACAGAAGACAGCACAACAAGAATCCGGAGCAAAGCCACTCAACCATGCCAAAGCCACTCCATCAGCCAAAGAACTGGGGTGTGATTCGCCGGTGCGGGATCTGGGGCTCCCCCTTTCCCTTTGCACACGAGCTGCGCAGACATGTGGCGTGGCTCGTGTGATGTCATGCTCGTTTGCAGTTGGGAGTTCTGTCCACTCGTTTGTCTATTTTCGTTGTTTTAACCAGAATAGGGGTTTGATTTGGGGGCTTCCTTTTCTGGGTTCCTGTCCCAGTCGATGGCAGATATAGAATGCTCCAAAATCACATGTGCATTTCTATAAGCCATTGCTCCTCATGCCTCTGAGGGGGCCAGGTTCTGGCTTGTGGTTGCGGTAGGCCTAGAACTCCACCCACATCAACTGATGCCAAAGTTAGGGATATCCATATCAGCCTGGATAGCTCCATGGAGCAGTAAGGACTCCCCCCAGAAAAAGCTTTTGACAGAGTCCCACACAAGAGGCTGTTCTGGAAATTGGAACATGCTGGAGGAGTGACATGTATGAAAAACATTCTAATTGACAGACAAATAAGGGCAGTAATCAGAGACAATGTATCTGACTGGAGGAGTTACTAGCGGAGTACCACAGGGTATAGTTCTTGCACCAGTGATGTTTGTCTATATAAACGATCTACCAGAAGAAATTCAGAATTATTTGAACACGATTGTGGATGATGCTAAGATACTGGGGAAGATAGAAGGTGCAGAAAGGGACAAATGAAATTTTATGTGGATAAATGCCGTGTTATGGAATGTGGATTTGAAGAAAATAGACCACACATAACTTACAAGTTATGTGGAATAGAATTACAGAATTCAAATAAAGAAAAAGACATTGGGGTGGTTTTGGATAGTAAGCTGTCTCCAGAGGAACACATAAAGAACATTGTTAGAGGCGCGTATGCGTCGCTTTCCAACTTCAGACTTGCTTTTAATTATATGGATGGTGAAATATTAAAGAAACTGTTCATGACTTTTGTGAGATCAAAACTAGAATATGCAGCAGTTCTATTGTGGCAGAGTCTCAAGAAGCATATAAAGAAACTAGAAAAGGTGCAATGGCATGCCACAAGGTACCTGGGAACTGAAAAACAAGAGTTATGAGGAGAGACTACAGACATTAACCCTAAATGGTGCATGGCTATATACCATTTGACACCCACAGGTGCATACAAAAAAAAAAAAAAAAAAAAAAAAATTTCTTCCTGACCTGTTAATTTGTGTTCACTGATCATGGAAGAATAATAAAAAAATCGTAAGTGGCATATATTGCCCGCTATAGGGCGGGGAAGTCTGGCAAAAAAAGAGGCGCTGACTCAGCGTGCATCCCAGGCGGTGTGTTGCTCGCCAGCTGTCAGGCCGGAGTTGCCACAAAGAGATAATTACCTAATTATTTCAATGTCTCTGATTTTTCGTAGTTTTTTTGCTGTAATATTATTCAATAGTGTGTAGTGATATATTTATACCTGTACAGTACAACCTCGATTCAACATACTATATGGGACCAACCCCAGTTCGTTGGAGCGTTGGATTCGTTGCAAGAGGTGACCTTCAGGAGGCGTTTGTGTCACTGTCTTTTTTTTTTCTTGTACACAATAAAAATGCATTATCATATTACATACTGTACCTATATATTACGTCTCTACTAAATAATACTGTAATTCATAAATTTACCTTATTGTTGAAGTTATGTCCATCTTGAAGTTTCGTGAAGTTGTGAATGCTCTACAGTAAATACGTACTGCAGTGCATTATGCCGTTAGCACTGTGTTGATTAAAAGTAGTTCTGCTGTATGTTGAGTACTACAATACAGTTTATGAAAACTATTGTACACAAAAATTACTGCAACTTTAATTTTAACACTGAGTACACACTTAAATTTAACACTTGTTCTAACTGTTCATGCTGCACACAATGTTTTTAGATGTTTGCATCAGCTTTGCTGGTGCTTGCTGCTGCTGCTGTGAGTTCAGCTGCTTTTGAGCTGGTGCTAGCTGCTGTTGCACCAGTGCTGGGTACAACTGTGCTTGTGCTGGGTACGGCTGTTGTACCAGTGCTGGGTACAGCTGTGCTCGTGCTGGGTACGGCTGTTGTACCAGTGCTGGGTACAACTGTGCTCGTGCTGGGTACGGCTGTTCTCGTGCTGGGTATGGCTGTTCTCGTGCTGGGTACGGCTGTTCTCGTGCTGGGTACGGCTGTTCTCGTGCTGGGTACAGCTGTTCTCGTGCTGGGTACGGCTGTTCTCGTGCTGGGTACGGCTGTTCTCGTGCTGGGTATGGCTGTTCTCGTGCTGGGTACGGTTGTTCTCGTGCTGGGTTCGGCTGTTCTCGTGCTTGGTACGGCTGTTCTCTTGCTGGGTACGGCTGTTCTCGTGCTTGGTACAGCTGTTCTCCTGCTGGGTACGGCTGTTCTCCTGCTGGGTATGGCTGTTCTCGTGCTGGGTATGGCTGTTCTCGTGCTGGGTGCGGCTGTTCTCATGTTGGGTACGGCTGTTCTCGTGCTGGTTGATTTTCTGCTACTAGTTCTTGCAAAATATTGCTTCGTTTTTGGCATTAATAAGGCACTATTAGTAAGCCCCTGAGACATTTTGTTTTATAACCAAAGAGCTGTAGTAAAAAATGGTCAATTCCACAATTATTCTTCCACCGGCGGATAAATACTGTATGTCAATCGCAGACAAAGCTAAGGGCACTGGGTGCATACTGTACGAACGCAGACTAAGTCTATACGCACACCCTTTAGTTGGCTGGTGTTTAAGCCTGATCCAGTAACATAAATTTCTCTTAAATATTCGATTTACATCAAATTATATATTTTTGTGTTATGTATTTAGTTTAGCAACATTATTACGATAATAAGAGCTATAAAAAATACTTATTTTGAAACTGATTTATTTATTTCATTATTTCGAAGCCATAGGTCACTGAACTGTGGCGACGAAATCGAACAAAACACCGCCTGATGTTGTGTTCGATTTCCAGTAACATATATTTCTCTCAAATATTCAATTTACATCAAATTATATATTTTTGGGTTATATATTTAGTTTAGCAACATTATTACGGTAATAAGAGCTATAAAAATACTTACTTTGGAACTAATTTATTAATTTTATTATTTTGAAGCCGTAGATCGCTGAACTGTGGCGACGAAATCGAACACGACACAACAAGCATGGTGTATGGACAGGGATTAGACCGTCCACTCGTGCTTGAGTTGTGCTGCCAATAACGTGAACAATTTCTCAAATAGGAGATATCTACCTTATTACAGTATATTTTGGTCTTATTTAGTTTAGTTTAATTAGGATAATAAAGAGTTATTAAAACACCAGTTTTAGAAATGATTTATTAATGTGAAACGTTCAAAGCCATGGGTCACTGAACTATGACAACACAGACGAAAGTGAGTGAAACCTCACTGTAAAGTGAAGTTTACTGTACAGTATTCCCTTATCTGTCCCCCTCACTCGTCTTGTTTCATCACAGAAAATGTATAAGAAGATTTCAACATATTAGCTAGCTATTCACGCTTCAGCCTTTAAATTTATTTACAAAGATATGTGTGCCACAAATCGGTGAACGAAAATCATTGAAACGCAGTCGTTCACTTCTGTGGACCACTCTGGCTGGTGTTTGGTAAATATGCGTCACTTCTTGTGGACCATTCTGGCTGGTGTTTGATTCATATGATTCACTTGATGTGTGGTCCACTTGTGTGATCCAACTTGTCTTATGAAGGAATTATTAATTGTAATCTGTGATAGAATGAGAGTTTTCCACCACTCTGTGAACTCTGTCCCAACATCGTAAGCTTGTGGACCACTTGTGGTCCACTTGTGTGGTCCATTTGTGTGATCCATTTGTGTGATCTAACTTGTCATATGAAGGAATTATTAATTGTAATCTGTGATGGGATGGTAAAGTTTTCTACCACTGTGAACTCTGTCCCAACATCGTAAGCTTGTGGACCACTTGTGGACCACATGTGCGGTCCACTTGTGTAGTCCACTTGTGTGGTCCACTTGTGTGATTGAACTTGTCATATGAAGGAATTAATAATTGTAATCTGTGACAGAATGTGAAACTTTTCCACCAGTCTGTGAACTCTGTCTCGATGTCGTAAGCAAATCCGAACATCCCCTGCTTCGGCGAACCATTGTTCGTTGAACCGGTGAGTAAATCCGGCCTGAAAAGTGTGCGAACTAGCCGGTGATTCATTGAATCGGGGTACG
>WNGS01009202.1:6145714-6164633 GCA_020271785.1 Procambarus virginalis
CATTGGAAATACATAGAACAAATAATTGAAAATATATTTGTGGCAACACCTGGTGCTTGAATGGCCTGCGCGACCGTGTCTGGGTGATTCACTCACGGGCGACCAGCCCCTGATGATGTCAGAGCGCACATTGTTCACGTTCCCACAGCCAAAGTAAGTGGAACTTGGTATTTATTTTTACATAGACATGTTCAGGAAGAGATTTTATCATTTTAAAGAAAATAAATTTTTTTTTGGAAAACTTTATTTCATGCACACGGGGAATTTCACAATAATCTCGGCGCATTACAGTGGTTAAGGTGATAAGAACTCGATTACTTTACTACTGGAAGTAAGGGGACAAATTGTGCCTAATCACTGCACCCTGTCTGTGATTCAACCCTCCCCCCTCCCCCCTAAAGCTCTCTTACTTGTTAGATTTGTACACTAAACACTACACCACAACTGACATGCACAATAATATTTGCAATTAAATTAGAACAGGTTTCTTTACTTCTGTGCCATCCTGTGCATATTCAAATACAGTACATAAATATTAAGCAGAAACTGTCTTTATAAGAACATGGAGATTGTGGGGCATGACAGGGTGTTTGAAGTTAAAGCAACAGGATTAGCAGTAGTGTAGTCACCTCCTAGAACCAGGAGGGATTAAACATTTTGAATTTGGAAAGTAGAGTGATGGTGGTCCATGCCTTCAAGCCTACAATATGGTGATACTAATGTAGCTAAATCAGTGATAAAAATGTATATTAATTGTTAAAGTTCTAGTACAAGTAGAACATTAACAATTAATATACATTTTAACACTGATTTAACTACATTAGTATCACCATATTCCAGGCTTGAAGGAATGGGCCACCATAACTTTACTCACCAAATTCTTCTTCTTGATAATAGGTGCAGTTTGCATGAAGGATTTGTCCTCCTGATGACTGCACCAGTACAGATGTTGGGAGAGGCATTTATGTTGAGGATGATGAGAGTTTCAAAGGTGCTTGTTGCATTGTGCTGTAGATAAAGGAGCAGCGACTAAAACAGAGGTGTATGTTAGAGGGAGACTTGCCGCACCGTAGGGAAGTATGTTGTGTTTATGGCGTCAGCTGATCCTTGATGCTGCGACGAGGCAGTTGTTTTCTGTGTTTAGCTGTTGGTGGCGCCAGGTATAAATGTGGCACGGGTCAGATGTGACCCAATTTGGTGGTGGACTGGAGATATTTAGCCAGTGCTTTGACTATTTGGGATTTTTCTCGTAACGAGTGGTCACCTCCTAATATGTGCTCGATGGTATAGGGTATTTTAAGTGAGATAAGTACTTGTTTGAAATTTACTCTGGCACTTTGATGTTGGAAGCAGTGAAGGAGATAGTGTTCGATTGTTTCAGGCACCTGACAGTGGATGCAGAGTTCGTTGATGTCTGTTCTGTGCTGCCAGTTTGAAGTGTCCCAGCCTTAATCTGGTAATCGTTACATCAATTTCTCTTCTTTTATATCTGACGTGTTTCTAAGTTTACCATTTTTTTTTAATGGACCCATAGTACAAAGGTGAGCATGACGTTTTCCATTTCGTCGCAAAATCTTGGGTGATGGTATTTTTGAAGGCACCTTTACGTGCAACATGGGGAATTGGCTGACGGGTAATATGAGGCGTGTTGTGCATTGCTTTGGCTAGTTGATCTACTAGTTCATTATGGAGAATACCACAATGCGCTGGGACTCATTGGATAGAGGTGTCATAACTGTTCAATCGACGTTCATGGATTAGTTGAAGACATGGGTAAACAAACTCCTTGCACATTGTTGAAGAGTACGTAATTGCTTGAATCGCACCCTTGGAGTCACTGTAGATTGTATATATCCCGACTGGTAATGTTGTGATTATTTGGAGAGCTTAATATAAGGCATATAATTCAGCTGTGAAAATAGATAGTTGGTTTGGTAACCGCCATCCCTGCTTGAGATGGCATTCCGGTATCAATACAGCACTAGTGACCGAGGGTACATTGTTCATCATGATGCGAGATTCATCTGTATAAATCGCTGTGGTATTTGGGTAGCAATTTTTCATTGTTGAGACAAAGACTGAGGCTATGGCTGAGTTTGGTGCAGACTTTGGAATGTTGTCTTGAGTTGTATTGATGTAGTAGTTGTATGAACCCAAGGTGGAATAGGGGGAACAGTAAGTGTGGTTTCAGAGTTTTGGAGTAGAGAGAGGTTTATATTGAGGTTATTTGTAGCCCGTGTGAGAAAAGGTTGCGAGTGATTGGTTGGGAAGCGAGGGTTATGTGGGTTAACTGTTGGGTTAATTTTTTATCTGTATGGGTGTGTCTGGTGAGCAGCGGTACAGAGTGACAGATAGTTGGCATACATTGTCTCGTCTGGTGGTTAAACCATAAGTTGCGCAACACATTAACAAGTTAAGTGAGAAGGTGGTGGAGGCCAAAACTGTCAGTAATTTCAAAGCATTATATGACAAAGAGTGCTGGGGAGGCGGGACACCACGAGCGTAGCTCTCATCCTGTAACTACACTTAGGTAATTACACTTGGGTAATTACCTTCATCAGGGCTCTTGTAAACAGACACCATTTTTTTTTTAATCGTGGGCCAAACTCCCAGGTGTGAAGGCCTCAGTATTGAGTGAGCCACCAAGCCTGATGCACGCAGCATGAGCTCACAGCACTGTTATCCAGCTTGTGACCACAGCATCGCCTAAAAATGCCATAATATACATGTTCATGCTATTATTTAGCTGTGATATTATTACAGAAGACCCCTGATTGTGATAAAAATGGCCAGGATTCTGATAATAGCAGGATTGTTGTGATAATTAGCACTGTAGTGGGTGGAGTAATCTTGGTGGGGAGGGAGGTAGCATTGTCTGCTGACTCTGTGTGACCACCTTTTACTATCTGGACTCACTATACCAGCTTAGTTGTTCGCTATGGTGAATAAAACATGCAGATACTTATACATAACATTTGTATATAAAAGCAAAAACAGTATGGTGGAAGGAGAATGGTGGCAAGTCAGGTGAGGTGAGGGAGGAAGTGGCAGCCAGTGGCAGCCCACCACTGGCTGCCACTGCCACTCAGCATATCAACTTAGTGGTTCGTTATGGTGAACATGAATGTAGATACTTATATATAACATCTGTTTATAGTGAATAAAAGAAAAAACAGTATGGTGGGAGGAGAATGTGGGCGAGTGAGGTGTTGAGGGAGTGAGTGGCAGCGAGCGACTAGCGTGGTGTGTGTGGAGCAACGACGAGTGTGGCGGTCACTCCTCGTTGCTTTTTGACTCATAATACCAACTTAGTGGTTCGTTATGGGTGAACAAAACATGCAGATACCTGTACTTATATATAACCTGTGTATATAGTGTAATAACCGACAAAGTACAGTGGTACCTCGGAATGCGAGTGTCCCTGTATGCGAGTTTTTCAGAAGACGAGCAGGATTTCCTCGGAAAATATGTCTCGGAACGCGAGGGTTACCTCGGGACGCGAGTTTGTTGATACGCGTACAGGCCGACCTAGCGCGTGGTGGTTCGGCGATCGTCGCCCCTCCGCCCCTCAGTTGTCTCGCGCCCAGTGACTATCCCACATCAATTCTTCACCTGGATTTTCAGTGTTTTGTTGGATTTTTGGTCATTTGACTACACAATTTGTTATTATATATCTCACCATGGGTCTCAAGAAAGCCATTGATAAGGTTCAACCTAAGAAAATAGCTGTGAGTAGAGGCAGTAGAGGATGTCCCTTCTTGATTAAGAAAATGTGTGAAGTATGGGAAGAACTGCAAAGTTTTGTTGAAAAAACTCACCCAGATAAAGCTGTAGCAGGCTGTTGCATTGACCTTTTAAATGATAATGTTATGTCTTACTACAGACAAGTGTTAAAATGTAGGGAAAAACAAATGTCTTTAGACAAATTCTTAGTAAGACAAGCAAGTCCTAGTGGTATGCAGGCAAAATGTGCCAGTGTGTGCATACCAGTGAAGTCCTCACTGCCTGATGTGATAATGGAAGGGGACTCCCCTTCCAAACAGTAACTCCTCTCCTCCTCCCCCCTCCTCACCATCTTCCATACGCCTACAGCATTCAAGAGCAAGGTAAGTAATAACTTGAACATAGTTTTGTAGGTTTATTTAGATGAATAGGGTATAAAAATTTAGTTTGATATGGGGTTTTTGGGGTAGTCAGGAACGGATTAATTCATTTCCCATTATTTCTTATGGGGAAATTAGCTTCAGAATACGAGTTTTCGGAATACGAGGCGTCTCCAGGAACCAATTAAACTCTTAAACTGAGGTATGCCTGTATTTGTTCACTGTTTGATGAGCATAATTGAATCAACATATGCACACCATAATTTTGAGTACAGCGATGATTCACTCATTTTATTATATAAATATATCCCATTACACACCATTGAATAATATTACAGCAAAAAAACTGAAAAATCAATCGGAGACATTGAAATAAATAGGTAATTACTCTTTGTGGCCATTCCTGCCTGACAGCTGGGGAGGAGCAGACCACCTGGGACGCATGCTGAGTGAGCGCCTGTTTTATGCCAGACTTCCCCGCCCTATAGCGGGCAATATATGCCACTTACGATTTTTTTATTATTTTTCCCATGATCAGAACACAAATTAACAGGTTTAGAAGAATTTTTTTGTTTGGTATGCGCCTGTGGGTGACAAATGCTAATTAGCCCTGAGCAACACAAGGGTTAAGCTTGTGAGGCCCATTTCCTCGTAAAGTCCGAGGATAGGAGTGTGTGCACTTATATGTGCCTTGCGCCACATGTAAGTCGCATGGCATTGTTTTGGATGACCTCTAAGCTCTGTAGGTTAGTAGGCACAGCCGACGCATATGCTTGGCAACAATAGTCTAGTTGGCTGCGAATGTAGGTTGTATAGAAACGGAGCAAGATTTTATGATGTGCTCACCAGGGTGGTGCCAGTAAGGGCTTTAAGTATGGCATTTGAGGTTGTGTTGCTTGTTTAAGGTGTTGAATGTGTGCTTTCCAGGTAAGTAAGGGAGAGTAAGTGCATGCCATGGTATTTATGTTCTCGTACGTGTTGGATGGGAGTGTTGTGAATTGTGAGGGTGGGTAGATGAACAAGTCTTTTTTTAGTGAAAATCTGATAACAGGTTTTGGTAGTACTAACTTGAAGGCCCCATTGTTGTGTCCAATCTATGAGGTGGTCAAGTGCTGTTTGCAGTGTTGAGACTGTATTAGGTAGGGCATTGTCTGAATAATACAATGTTAAATCGTCGGTGTACGCCGAGAGGTGAACAGGATGGATGTTAGGCAAATCTGCTAAGAATGCAGCAAAATGGGGTTGGCTTAGTATGGAACCTTGCGGGACACCCATTTGTACTGGGATGCCATCGGAAAACTCGCCTTGTATTTAGACTTTAGAGGTCCTGTGCGTAAGATAGGACTGTAACCATAAAAGTAATCTTCCCAATATGCCTAAACGTGCAAGCTTTGCCAGGAGGGAAGTATGAAGAATGCTATCAAAAAGCTCCTTTGAGGTCTAGGTAGAGAACAATACAAAATTTACTGCTTCTGAGAGAGGTATTTGATCAAATACTCTACCTTCAAGGCAGAGTACAGTATTTGATCAAGTTTGGAGAATTGTGGTTGAAATCCAGCTTGCAGTGACGGTATAATATTATTATACTCAAGGTACCATTGGAGGCAAATATGTACTAGCCTTTCCATGACTTTACTGAGGCATGATAGTAGGGAAATAGGTCTATATGACGCAGGTTTGGGTGGGTCTTTTCCTGGTTTAAGGAAAGGAAGAATAATACTGGTCTGCCATTGTGAAGGAATATTTCCACGAGTCCAGCATAGGTTGTAATAGTTTAGAAGAGTGCTGTGTGTAGTTGATGGAAGATATTTGATGAGTTTATATGGAATTCCATCCTCTCCAGGTGCCTTGCCAAGAGGTAGGCGGTTAAGGCTAATTGTTGCTCGCTTAACACTTTCGCGTTCCACCGACTGAAAAGTTCGTCACTCATTTTTCTCCCGATTCCTCACCAACGACGCAGCGCTGAGTCACTCATTAAAATATTTGTTAAAAATTTAAATTTTATCAGATCAATCTGGTTGTGGTTTTAAAATGAGCGCCTTTAAATTGCGCACAATTTAGCACCCATATGTCTCTTGAGCAGGACATATATTTATCTCTTGAATGCACCTCAAGCGGCATTGGAAAACAAATATTTCTATAAAATCCAATTCTTATCCGATCGACTTGGGGATAATTTCAGCATGTTTACCATTAAATTTTCGTTTTTTCTAATAGTCACATAGCCTATTATAGAGAACGGAGTTAGCTTGTATCTTCGTGGTAAAACTATTGTAAAATGTTGACATGACGAGTGTAATCGACGAAGTTTTTTTATTTGGTGCCGGTCACACGCATCCTTGTGTGACATTTTATACATATGCTCTTCTAGAACATTCTATTGCGAACATATTGGTACAAAAATTACGTACATACATAGAAAATTGAGGTCAGGACAGTGAAAATAATAAAACTTTTCAAAAGGTGTTTCGCCGATCTGCCGTCGGGTAGAGGTAATACTTCAGCCACTTCCCACACTCTTGCTAGTGGGCCGCGATCATGATTCTACATTTATATGCATATGTCCGTGAAGGGAATTTTATTGCGGTCACAGTGATACCAAAATTAACGACGTAGCACAATTCTGGGATTGACAAACATGAAAAGTTCATAAACATTTCAGCGCTGTTTGACGCTCACAGCTAACGACCGCCATAGTTTCTTATTTGGTGTGGTTCTCATGTCAGGTTTGGTGAAAATGTAGGTATATATTCTTCTAGAGCATTCTCTGGCGAACACATTGATACCAAATTTAAATACATACCGCGAAAATTAAGCTCACCACCCTGAAAAGTTTATAAACATTTTTTTTGCTGACGCACCGTAGGCCCACACGTCGGGATCACTTAGGGGGTATAGTGGGTCTATTCACGGGGAACGCGAAAGTGTTAAGGTGTACATGTTGTCGACGCCAAGCATGGGTAGCAGTATGGCACGGTCAATTTCTTGTCTGAGGGAGAGTTCTTGGGCATGAAGCGTGTTGAGAGGGTAACTTTAAGACATTCAGCAAGAACATTTGCACGCTCCAGAGGTGTTTGACAGAGTGAACCGATGATCATCAGAGGGAAACGAAGGGAATGTTGGGCGACCTTTAATGCTGTTAAATGTAGCCCAGACTTTTGAATGTGGTGTAGTGGGTGTGAGGCTATCACAAAATTTTGCCCATGATGCTCGCTTCGCTGACAGTATGGTTTTTGGCTGCTGCTGTGGCCCACCGGAGATTGACCCAGTTCTGTAAGAAGGGTTGACGTCTGTTTTTGTATGGCTTGTCGGCGTAAAGCGACTGTTCGTGCACATTTCGTGTTCCACCACGGTTATGTGGTCCTGGTTCTAGGAGGTGAACCTACCCTGATGGATGGACTGATGGATGCCTACTATATATAGTACAAGTAAAGCAGGGAAGAAAACTGAGACAATTTAGTTGCATAGCAATCTTGAAAGTGAAAGACAAGACAGAAGTTCAAAGTTTAATACATGTACACTAGAGAGGGCAAAGCTGTATTGTACAGTAGTTACATCTTGTATTAAATTATTGGACATAGTAATGCATATATAAAAAAAAGTTTTTTCTGTAGCTAATATACACAACATTTGAGCAATTCTGTCCAATTTGGAATAGAGCACAAATACACTATAGTTTTACATTTCTCACCTTGTCCTTAGGAATTCTTCGGCCTTCAGCACGTGACTTGTCTTTGTTAATGTATGCAGGATATAAACAGATCCATCTGTGAAATACAGAAAAATTGGCTTAGGAAGTTAGCTTAACACTTTGGCTCACCCAGCGCGCCACCCCTCAACTATGCGATATGGGTCCCAGCGTTTCACGGGAGCGCGCGGTAATTCTGAAGTGTATACTCTCTTCAACTTTGTCACCTCAATTCTCGTCCGAGATTAAATTTGGTATCATTGTGTTCGCAATAGAATTCTCTACAGCACTAAATGCATATAAACTCCAAAAGCCCGGCTAATTACCCGCAGCAAACAGAGAAAGTGCGAACAAGTTACTCAGGAGCGCACAAAAGCGATAAAATGTGTTCATTCTTTTCACTCTGGTCACCTCAATTTTTGTCCTAGGTCTTTCATTTTGGTATCAATGGGTTCGCAATAGAATTCTCTAGAGGAACATTAGCATATAAAATAAAAAACCTGGTCACGCTCCAACCGCCGACGAGTTGAAGACGGGCCACGCGTTAGCCGCGAGCGAGCGCCCAGACGCCTTCCAGCTACACTCCTACACACTACATACACTCTTTGTACTTATCACTTCAGTGTTGTGTGTTGAACATGACATAGGCGTGTAGGGAAGACATAGGCATGTAGGGAAGATATAGGCGCATATTTTAAAACCAGTCCCCCAAAAATCGGATAAAAACCTGATTTTTGGCGATTATTTTTAGTGGATGACGCAGCACTGCATCATCCTCAAGACTACCACCAGTAAACGGATGACGCAGCATTGCGTCATGCCCGGACGAAAGTGTTAACCCCTGCGCTGCTCTACTGATTATATTATAACTATACAACACCCAGGTGTGTATAAAATATAAAAATTTCTAAACTTTTTCTTTATTCGTTTGACATGGTTAATTAGCCTCCAGGAAGCTCAAAAATCTAACTAAAAAGTCTCTGGCTCTTGTGGTGTAGTTGTAGTGAGCGGGAAAAATTGTGTTTTCTCAGCAGAAATGATGAGGTGCCGCACAGGAATAACCTAGTCGATTTATCGTTTTTCACTTTATTTAGTTTCCACGCTAACAGATTGTATTGACGTATCATAGGCAGGTCATTATGTATAACTTTGAAAATATACGTATATTAGAATCATACAAAACCCAGGAGAGGCAAAGAGAGCAAAAGGCCATCAGTGAAATAGAGAGAAATCCGAAATATTTTTTCTCCTATGCAAAATCAAGATCAAAAACCACATCTAGTATCGGGCCCCTGCGAAAGGGAGATGGAACTTTCACCGTTGACAACAAAGAAATGAGCGAGTTACTGAGGAAGCAGTACGACTCTGTTTTCAGCGAACCATTAAACGCACTAAAGATTGATAACCCAAATTAATTTTTCATGGATATGATACCAACATCAAATCAATTATCAGACGTCACCCTATCCCCACTGGATTTTGAAGAAGCCATAAACAGTATGCCTATGCACTATGCACCAGGCCCGGATTCTTGGAACTCCATATTCATCAAGAACTGTAAAAAAACACTATCGCAGGCCCTCCACATTCTGTGGAGACAAAGTCTAGATACTGGCATTATCCCTGATATACTAAAAACAGCAGAGATAGCACCACTTCATAAAGGAGGAAATAAGGCAGAGGCAAAAAATTACAGACCAATAGCACTAACATCGCACATCATAAAAATTTTTGATTGAGTGCTAAGAAGTAAGATCACAAAACACATGGAATCACAGCATCTCCATAACCCCGGACAACATGGTTTCAGAACAGGGCGCTCTTGTCTGTCGCAGTTGCTGGACCACTATGATATGGCATTAGATGCTATGGAAGACAAACAAAACGCTGATGTAATTTACACAGATTTCGCAAAAGCTTTTGATAAATGTGACCATGGTGTTATTGCACATAAAATGCGTTCAAAAGGAATTACCGGAAAAATAGGCAGATGGATCTACAATTTCCTGACTAACAGAACCCAATGTGTAATAGTCAACATAATAAAATCCTGCCCATCAACCGTGAAGAGCTCAGTCCCCCAGGGTACTGTGCTTGCTCCAGTACTTTTTCTCATCCTCATATCGGACATAGACAAGAACACAACCTATAGCATTGTATCATCCTTTGCAGATGATACTAGGATCTTCATGAGTAGGCAACATAAGAGGACACGGCAAACCTCCAATCAGATGTAGATCAGGTCTTTCTATGGGCTACAGAAAATAATATGGTGTTTAACGAAGACAAGTTCCAGCTCATGCGCTATGGAAAAAATTAAAATATAAAAACGGAAATCACGTACAAAACTCAGGCAAATCATAACATAGAACGAAAAGGCAATGTAAAGGATCTGGGTGTACTCATGTCGGAAGACCTTACCTTTAAAGAACACAATAAAGTAGCCGTCACAACTGCACGAAAAATGACAGGTTGGATAACAAGAACTTTTCACACTAGAGATGCTATACCGATGATGATACTTTTCAAAACGCTTGTGCTCTCTAGAGTGGAGTACTGCTGCACAATGACAGCCCCTGTCAAAGCTGGAGAAATTGCTGACCTGGAGAGCGTGCAGAGATCCTTTACTGCTAGAATCCACTCAGTAAAACATCTAAACTATTGGGACCGACTAAAGAGCCTAAATCTGTACTCCCTTGAGCGCAGGCGGGAGAGATACATAATCATTTTCACTTGGAAAATATTAGAGGGGATGGTCCCAAACCTACACACAGAAATAACATCACATGAGACCAGAAGACATGGCAGGATGTGCAGAATACCCCCGTTGAAAAGCAGAGGTGCAACAGGTACTCTGAGAGAGAACTCTATCAACATCAGAGGCGCGAGACTGTTCAACACGCTTCCACTACACATAAGGGGCATAACTGGCAAACCCCTCACAGTGTTCAAGAGAGAACTGGATAAGCACCTCCAAAGGATACCTGATCAACCAGGCTGTGACTCATACGTCAGGCTGCGAGCAGCCGCATCAAACAGCCTGGTTGATCAGTCCAGCCACCAGGAGGCCTGGTCGACGACCGGGCTGCGGTCCGCTAAGCCCCGGAAGCACCTCAAGGTAACCTCAAGGTAAGGGAGATTGCTGAAATAGAGGGAATACAGAGAACATATACGGCACGCATAGACGAGATAAAACACCTAAATTATTGGGATCATCTCAAAGCTCTCCAAATGTACTCTCTAGAAAGGAGACGAGAGAGATACCAAATAATATACACATGGAAAATACTGGACGGACAAGTCCCAAATCTACACAGTAAAATAACAACACACTAGAGTGAACGATATGGAAGAAAATGCAGAATAGAACCAGTGAAGAGCAGAGGTGCCATAGCCACAATCGGAGAACACTGTATAAACATCAGAGGTCTGCAGTTGTTCAACGTCCTCCAAGCGACTATAAGAAATATTGCCGGAACAACCGTGACATCTTCAAGAGAAAACTGGACTATTTTCCAATAGAAGTTCCGGATCAGCCGGGCTGTAGAGGGTATGTGGGCCTGCGGGCCGCTCCAAGCAACAGCCTGGTGGACCAAACTCTCGCAAGTCAAGCCTGGCCTTGGGCCGGGCTTGGGGAGTAGAAGAACGCCCAGAACCCCATCAAGCAGGCAACAGACAGATCTCAGCCCTGAAGGGTTTGGAAACACATGGCTGTCTATAACCCTATTCCAAATCATAAATGTTCTGTGAAAATATTACTTCTATTTTAATAGCCATCTTGTAAAGTAACTTAACTGCGCAATGCGCCTGCAGGCCCTCGATGAGGGAGTGCACAATGCGCCTCCTGGTACAGTGGAACCTCGATTAACGAGTGGCTCTATTAACGAGTTTTTCCAGTAACGAGCAAGCCACTCGCAGCAAATTTGTCTCTATTGACGAGCTCGCCTCTATTAACGAGCGAAACCACATGGTGCTTCCTAGCGTCTAGCGGGTTCTCGCAAATTCTCGGACGCCTCCGACGCCAGTGTTGTTGTTTTATCTCACACGACAAGCATCCCTCTGGATTTATTTGCTCTTTTCTTTGGGTTTTTAGTGGTTTTGCGACTACAATTTGTAACACACGATGTCTCCAAAGAAGCTGCTTGCTAAAGATAGTGTTGTCAAGAGGAAGAAAGATACAATTACTGTGGATTTGAAGAAGGAAATTATAGCGAAGCATGAGTGTGGTGTCTGTGTGACTGATCTCACAAGGGAGTATGGCAGGTCCTCACAACAATTTACACCATTAGTAAGGGAATGAGGAGGTAAGGGAGGATGCTGCCTCTTCCACTGACATCATCCTGGTCAAGCAGTGACAACCCAGTGTGTGAACATGTTTAATGACAATTTGCTGTCTCGTTTTATGGATATTCTAAAACAAAGACAAAAGCAATTGTCAATATAAAAGTTCTTTCCAAAAGTAGAGAAAAGAAGAGCCAGTGATAGTGAACCACAACCTGGTCCCAGTGGGGTGAAAATCCCAAGAAGAGAGAGCCCGCCTGACTCAGAGGTGGATTCTCCTTCCACACCATAACCCCTCTCCTCCATCCCACCTCCCCATCGTCTCCCTCAAGCCAGCAACGACTCTTCATAAGGTAAAGTAAACATTAAAACAGTACAACAAAACATTTATAATTACATGTGCAGTATTATATTTACATTAAAAAATGTCATACAAGTATGGATGTTTTTGGGAGTGGAACGGATTAAATTTATTTCCTTTATTTTAAATTGGGAAATTTGTTTCCAAAGATGAGTTTTCCAGGTAACGAGCTCGGTGCCAGAACGGATTAAACTCGTTAATAGAGGTTCCACTGTATTTATATCTTTAGCGTTCCACTCAAAACTCCCGCGGCTACATGGGGTTCGCATCAGCTTCCTCAGGGCTCTTGTAAACAGACGCCATCTTTAAAAAAAATCGTGGGCCACATTCCCGGCTGTGAGAGCCTTAGTACTAAGTGAGCAACCAAGGCTGGCACACGCAGCATGAGCTCACAGCACTGCTGTTCAGCATGTGACCACAGCATCGCCTAATAATGTCAAAATATATATATATATAACTTGTATTATTTAGCCATGATAGTATTACAGAAGAGCCTGAGTGTGATAATGACTGTACAATGTTCAAATATCAGTGATTCAATGCTGTTTACCATGTTCATAGCGCAAGCCACAGCACCACACCATTATTTCGTCTATCTAGGAATCTTCTAACGACTTCTTGGGTTCCTTTACAAAATAAACTTGTCAATTATTCATTTACAGGAATAAGTGACCAGGATTGTGATAATTGCAGGATTGGAGCGATGCTTAACGCTGTGCGTAGTATTGTGGGAGGAGGACGTTTGGGGGAGGGAGGGAATCGAGGTAGCCTCACTGTGTGTGGCAGCCACTCTTGTTTTGCTCACCATACTAGCTTAGTGGTTTGCTTTGGTGAATACATATTTTATCATATCTGGAAAATACTGGGGGGGGGGGTGACAGTAAGTTTCAAACATGGATGAAAAAGTTTGATAGAAAAATGAGGGCAGTAATCAGAGGCAATGTATCGGACTAGAGAAATGTCACAAGTGGAGTACCACAGGGTTCAGTTCTTGCACCGGTGATGTTCATTGTCTACATAAATGATCTACCAGTTGGAATACAGAATTATATGAACAAGAAAGGGATCTAGGGGTGGTTTTAGATAGAAAACTGTCACCTGAGCACCACATTCAGAACATTGTGCGAGGAGCCTATGCTACACTTTCTAACCTCAGAATTGCTTTTAAATACATGGATGGAGAAATACTAAAGAAATTGTTCATGACTTTTGTTAGACCAAAGCTGGAATATGCCGCGGTTGTGTGGTGCCCATATCTTAAGAAACACATCAACAAACTGGAAAAGGTGCAAAGACATGCTACTAAGTGGCTCCCAGAACTGAAGGACAAGAGCTACGAGGAGAGGTTAGAGGCATTAAATATGCAAAAACTAGAAGACAGAAGAAAGAGAGGTGATATGATCACTACGTACAAAATAGTAACAGGAATTGATCAAATCGATAGAGAAGTTTTCCAGAGACCTGGAACTTCAAGAACAAGAGGTCATAGATTTAAACTAACTAAACAAAGATGCCAAAGAAATATAAGAAAATTCACTTTCGCAAACAGAGTGGTAGACGGTTGGACCAAGTTGCGTGAGAAGGTGGTGGAGGCCAAAACTGTCAGCAGTTTCAAAGCGTTATATGACAGAGTGCAGGGTAGAGGGGACACCAAGAGCGTAGCTCTCATCCTGTAACTACACTTAGGTAATTATATATGTACATGGGTATATACATGTGCGTATATAGTGTAATAACAGCAACAGGAGTATGTTGAGTGGAGCTATTTTGGTGAGGGAGGTGACGTCGTAATCGTAGCGTCGTCTGCTGTCTGTTGTGTGATTTCTCATGTAATGTATGGTGGCCACTGTACTGTTTGGACACAATACTGGCTTATTGGCATAGTTCTGGTGAATAAAACATGTAGATAGGTATACATAACATGTGTAAATAGTATAATAAAAACAATAACAGTATGGTGGGAGGAGCAATGTTGGCGAGTAAGATGTTGGATGAGTGAGGGAGGGCTGGCTGGGTGTGACAGCTCACACTCGCAGAGTTCTGAGTGTGTTTATGGTGAATGTATATAGTGTGTGACAGTGTATAGTGTGTAATTATGTTGTAAATATGCATAAATGAAAATGAAACATTGGTGTGAATAACAGTATGGTGGGAGGAGGAGTGATGGCGAGTACGATGTTTGAGAAGTGAGGGAGGACTGGCTGGGTGTGGCAGCTCACACTCGCAGAGTTCCGAGTGTGTTTATGGTGTGTATATATAGTGTGTGATACTGTACAGTGTGTAAATAGATTATATATACAGTATATACATAAATTAGCATGATACATTGGAAATTTGTATCCGGATATCCACTACACCAGTCTCCGTGGTGTAGTGGTAAGACACTCGCCTGGCGTTCCGCGAGCGCTATGTCATGGGTTCGTATCCTAGCCGGGGAGGATTTACTGGGCGCAAATCCTTAACTGTAGCCTCTGTTTAACGCAACAGTAAAATGTGTACTTGGATGAAAAAACGATTCTTCGCGGCGGGGATCGTATTCCATGGACCTGCCCGAAACGCTACGCGTACTAGTGGCTGTACAAGAATGTAACAACTCTTGTATATATCTCAAAAAAAAAAAAAAAAAAAAAAAAATGTGTACACGTGTCATGCACGTAACACAGTATCTTCGGATAGTACGGATGTTCTACTGTCATAATATAGTGTACGTGTTCATTATACATAGGATTGGCATGTAAAAACAAAATGTATTTGGAACTGTGCGCAAAAAATGAACAAAAATATATTCGTGGCAACTTGTACATCTTAAGTCGCGCACCCTACTGGCCCCGGGAGACCAGGGAATGACGTCATGCATGATCTTACGGACCCCATAGCAGCCAAAGTACAATTTTGACCATTTATTACCATATCCATACACTGGGGGGGGGGGGTCGTATTTGGAAGCCGAGCAGCTCAGTGGTTAAGCTCAAGAAATAAAACCCGTTGTAAGTTAGGTAGTTTATTATTTCCTCTGGTTGAATAGTTTTAACCATGTTTGGACCCAAAGAGTGAGGAGTGTATGTTCCTGTGTACAGTATAAGGATAGTCATAGAGTAGACCTCAGCAGCCTTTATATTTTCTATGCAGTAAGGACGGTTTCAATATTTTGTACTCAAGGGTATGGCTTAGAAGCTTGTGCCCCTTACACCAGTTTACATTCGTTGTTTCAATTTGTTTTGTGATTATTTATTTAACCACTGTACTGTGCAGAGCACCCTAAAGCATTCTGAGAGTTGTGCTTTTTTTTAATTAGGCTATATTTTAATGTTTTTTATCGTTTTCATCACTCTGTATATTGAAATGAAAATGGTTGAGTTTGGAAACATTTTGACATTAACCTTACCTGAACATTTATAAAAACCAACAAAAATATGTCCTTGACAATTACACTATGAAGTTTTGCCTAAACCAGGTGAGCAGTGCAGGGGTTAAATCCCCTCTGTTATACCCCTTTATCCACTTATATACTTCAATCTTGAGGTTATCACGAGATGATTTCGGGGCTTAGCGTCCCCGCGGCCCGGTCCTCGACCAGGCCTCCTTTTTGTTACACATCCCCAGAAAGCAGCCTGTAGCAGCTGTCTAACTCCCAGGTACCTATTTATTGCTAGGTAACAGGGGCATCAGGGTGAAAAACATTTTGCCCATTTGTCTCTGCCTCCACTGGGGATCGAACCCTGAACCTCAGGACTACGAATCCGAAATGCTGTCCACTCAGCTGTCAGGCTCATGTCAACCCCTATTCCTCGCCTTTCTAGAGTGAAAATTAGAAAGCCAAACAATAATTTGTGTTAGGAAAGCAGTTTTTAAAATAAGCGGGTTCGAATTCTCAAATGGTTCAGATTGATTTTCTCATCGATACATCACGTTATTGAGATTTCATCGTGTATTTGACGAGACGCATTGGAGAACTAATGGATCATTAGAAAAAGTGCATGGGGCAATACGTAAAACCCTGAATGGGCTTTGGTTGTAAGCATCAGGAATCCTAGATGATTCAGTGGAATTCCAGGTTGCATTGCTTCTGACTATGTCGTGGCGTGGTGGTTTAGGGCGTTACCTTGGGAGTACCAAGTGAGCAGGTTCGAATCCTCCTCATGGCTTCTAATTTTCTCAAGGCAGTTTTTGTAAAATACATAGTCCTTAAAATATTCCCCACTTTGCACCCACAGGATAATAAACTTGAGGGTTGTAAGTAATTATTAGTAAAAGTTTGAGTTTTAAGATGTTAATAATTTTTATGACGGCCTGTTCCCTGTAAAGCTAAGAAAGTCCCAGCTGTGGCTTGGTACAAGTGACAGCGAGTTTTCTTCCTATTGGGAGGTGTTGTACACGTTGCTGTGGCGGTATGTTATCTTACAGGATGAGCGTTGCCCAATAAACTCGCCCTCGAGGAGATATTTGAAAAAAATGTTATTTCCAACACAGGTCTGTCAACCCGAGAAGCAAAACACGCCTATCAAATCAATACACCAAACACAAACTTGTAAAAACCTTCAGAACACACGCCCCTGTCAGACCAATACACCTGCAAATGACAGATACAGGTTAAAAACCATAGCTGCACACCTGTCAACCCATCTGGGAGTTTAGTGACGGGTCGCGCCGTCGCCGCCGCCGCCATCATCAATGTTTACCTCCCGCACTCTTACCACCTCTACAACACTTCCTTCATCATATATACTCCACCCTTTCCAAGCGCTCTTATAAATTCATGTTGTAAATTATACTGACACATTTCATGATATTTTTATTTTACATTACAAAACTCAATTTTATATATTTAAAAATGTAAATGAGTTAGGACTTGGGATTCATTAAAGAAAGGTTGTCGACGGAGGAGTGTTGGTAATACTGCGTCAGTGGGAAGTCGCGCTTTTAAAACTCTTGTATAAGTTGTCATGCAATTGAAAAATAAGGACAATAATTTCCCGTAAGCGAGTAAACAATTGAGGATATAATTATAAGCATGTAATTCTACAAAATATTTTCTGATAAATAATAAATTGGAAAGGAAACGGTGCATAACACAGCATGAGTTTTTAAGTTAATTTTCAATATTATTGTTGCACCTGCAATACAGAAGTGACTCCAGCACATTGCACGTCTCCCACACAGGTAAGAGACATTTCGGCAGGTATTTGAGACATGTGTTATAGTGTATGAGCTGATGGCGAGTGTGTAAGACTGAGCAATGCAGCTGATTGTCAGGACAAGTCGCCCCCTTCTGGTTAGGCAATCTAAATCTTTCTATATTTGTTTAAATTTGTGTTCTAAATGGATGTTTAAGTTACATTTAGCCATTTAAATCGTAGGTTAATATAATGTTTTTAAGTTAGAAGCAAGTTTGAGAAGTTTCATTTGACAGGTTGTTTGATGACAAATTTTTTCCTTCTTTTTCAGAGCTCCGACAGGTTCAGCGGCTCCTTCCTTGGGAGCCACTGACAAACTTTTTTTTTATTTATACAAGATTACACATGTGGAACACTTAGACTGCAATGTGGCGCCCCCAAGGATCTGCAACAACTGGCAAAGGGTAAAATGGCAACAGATACCACCGTACACATGCGTACGGATAACACATTTATTATAGTATGGAAAGACAAGCGCCCGTCTCTGTCATCACCAATCTGCACAATGCCGACACTACTGAAGTTCAGCGCAGGAAACTCGTTCATAAACGAGACGGGAGAACTGGACTCGAAATTGTGAAAATGAACAAACCCAAGGCCATATGTGATTACAATCGGTTCATGAAAGGTGTTGATCATTTCAATCAAATGATCAAGTATTACGAGTTTGCCAGAAAAACACACAAATGGACCAAGAAGATCACTTTTTATTTTCTACAAAGGCTTTGCACAATGCATTCGCATTGTATAAAAACTACTCCACTGATGTAAAAAAACTCACATTTTTGGAGTTTCACGCAATAGGAATTAGATCCTTATTGATGTGGAACAGTGAGGACTGGCCTACAACCACAGGCATACCCCATGCTCCAGACATAGACATAGGCTTGTGTCCAGGCAATGATTTTTCCTCCATGGTAATGTATGTCCTCTTAGGCAATCTTTTCCAGAACAGTCCTGTTTCATCACAATTAAACACGTGTTGTGGTAGGTATCCCTCAGCCTCTGCAAAGTCTTTAAATTCTTCAATAAATCTTTCAGCTTCTGGTTTGTCTGAGTGGCAGCCTCTCCCATGCCTCGCAACACTATGGATACCATTTATTTTCTAAATTTTTCAAACCATTCCCTGCTTTTGATCCCCTGGTAGGTGAATCAAAACATATCGCTGATTTTGGGCACTGTGTTTTTAGAGGCCTTGCAGGGTTCTGGTGGTCGAGTATGTAGATTATGTTCGCAATTCTTGGCACCGTTGTGTGGCCTTCAGCTATATATCTCAGCTTAGGGGGCCTTGTCTTGTGTTCCTGCTGTGCTT
>WNGS01009202.1:6164658-6182440 GCA_020271785.1 Procambarus virginalis
GTTCTTACATTCTTGTAAAGCCAGGATTGTATTACATAAAGCATGCATAGCGTTTCAGGCATGTCCATAATTTATTTATTTTCCGTGGAATACACCTTCTCCCTGGTATGGTCCCAGCATTCTTTCTTGTCTGTGTGTAGTTATCTTCATGGATCCCAGAAAACTAGCATTGAATATAATGAAACACCAATTTCTGGGTGATCCCTGGTGGTTTCCCTGATTCCCTCCTCTCCTTCCAGGTTGTTGGGTGGATGTCTTCATATGCTCTAGAACTAACAGGTCTCTATGGGAATTTCAAGGTTTGTGTCTTTTTTTTATATCCAGCAGTAGTTGTTTTGACTTATTGACTTTGTAGTTGTTTTTCCAGGTGAGGTGGCATAGAAAATGTCACCGTGCCCTGCGCCTCTGTGAGGGCCAAGGTTCTGGCGTTGATGCCCAGTAGGAACTCCACTGCAGCTTACTGAACTGCTGTTTCACCTTTCAGAATGAGTTGTGCAGGTAGTCACTGGGGCGAGGAGCATGACTCTCAGCGTAATGTGAGTGATGACTGGGGCCTCAGTAACTCTGATATGGAAGATCTGCTCACGCCGCAGCCACCGGTACCAACATCACCAGTACTCCATCAACCATCGCAAGAGGAAACTCCCTCTTTTCAAATGTAATTACTGTATTTTGTGTAGTTATTGATACCTGCTTGATAAGATTCTGGGAGTTCTACTCCCCAAGCCTGGCCTTGACTTGTGAGAGTTTGGTCCAAATTTAAATTATTCTCAATAGTAACTACAGTGGTACCTCGCATAACGATCGCCCCAAAAGGCAAACATTTTGAGTAACGAACAGCCCGATTGGCGTCAAATCGTCCCGTATGGCGAATGCTGGTTTGAGTAACGTCAACACCACATGGTGGTGTCGCACTGCTTCTTGCACATCCTCTGACGCCTCCGATGATGCACATAAATTATGTTGTTCTTGTTTAAAGATGCTAATAATGCTGGGATATAAAGGGGTGACTGCTGAGATGTGGCAAAGCAGTGACGTTTTTGTAGAAAAAAAAAAATGAAATTTCTGATATACAACAAATGTCAAAAAGGTTTGGTTGGTGTTTGGCAGGTAGGCTGCTCCATTATAACAATCTTATTCGTTTCAAATGTGTTCCATTGTTTTGTATTTGTCATTTACGTCTCAATAATGGAGCAGCCTACCTTACATACACTGAACCATTATGACATTGTCCTTTCTTCAAATGTGTTCAATATTATTTTTCATTTGTCTTATAGCAAAAGGTTCGTTCGGTGGTCGGCAGGTAGGCTGCTCCATGTTTCTTACATAAAAAATACGAAAATAAAAAAAATGAGAATTTTGAAAACAAGAACAATGTCAAAAAGGTTCGTTCGGTGGTCTACAGGTAGGCTGCTCCATGTTTCTTAAATAAAAAAAATAAACGAAAAATAATGAACTGTTGAAACAATTTAAAAAATGACAAATGCCATAAGTTTGTTCAGTGTTTTTCGGGTAGGCTGCTCCATTGTTGAGACGTAAGTGACAATACAAAACAAATGGAACACATTTGAAACAAAGAAGATCGTCATAATGGAGCAGCCTACCCGACAAACACTGAACGAACCTTTGGCTATAACAAATATGAAGACTAGGGCTGCTGGCTGGATTAGTACTGCGTGAGCAACCATTTGTGGCACATGTGCCTCTGGCTCCCAAACACCTGTCCGACACGGTGTTGAAAGATTGCACTCTGTCGGTGAAATTCAGACCTTATTGTTTGAAGAACATAAGGGTCATAATGTGGGAGCTAGGTGCAATGAGCTTAACACAACGGTCGGATGCAAGTGATACAGCACCTATGAGGATGATACAGCAAGCGTATCCAGTTGTAGCTCTGAGCCTCACCTTTGCCATCTCCAATTTATATAGATGATACATAGATGAATCGTTTTCTGCATTCAATGATGATGCATCTGATACAAGTAGCATAGATGAACAGTGTTAGCGGCTTCCATGGTGGTGTTTTCCATAGATATTTTCAAGAATACCTGAATCTCTTCCTGACTGACGGACACTCTTTGAGGCTAGCTGAATCTCTTCTGTGTGGGACCTTACACAGCGATCTTTTCAAGACTACCTTACAAATTGAGCTTTTCCTATAATCGTTTCCATACTACCTTATGCTTTACAAGCTTGGCTACATAGCACCTACAAGTACTAAAGCCAAGGGTGTACGTGAGTGCGTTATTTGCAAGCACACAGAATGATGAAACAGGAAGCGAAAATCTACCTGTAGCTGGTGCAACGAGAGCAAAGTCGTGCTGTGTACCATGGACAACTTTGTTGATTATTACGCACCTCCAAAGTACTGAGTGTGTAATACTGTTGTTACTGTGTAAAGTGTTACTGTGTAAAGAAGTGTTACTGTGTAAATAGTATGTGAAACTGTACATATTGTAATTTTAGTGAATTTTTACCACGTAATATTGTGAAAAACACATTATTGTGGACACCTTACTGACACATGTATCACAGTTCCATGGAAAATTATGAACATTCTACTGTACATATTGTAAAGGTCACAAGCATCATATACGATAAAAGAAACAAATAAAACTGCATTGGAAATACGTAGATAAAATATTTGAAAATATATTTGTGGCAACACGCGGTGCTTGAATGGCCTGCGCGATTGTGTCTGGGAGCTTCACACACGGGCGACCAGCCCCTGATGACGTCACAGCGCACCTTGTCCACGTCCTCACAGCCAAAGTAAGTGGAATTTGGTAATTATTTTTACATAGACATGTTCAGGGAAGGTAATTTATCATTTTACAAAGAAAAATTATTTTTTGGGAACATTTGATGTCATGCACACTGGGGGAATTTCACAATAAACACAGTGCATCAGAGTGGTTAAATGGGGACATTTGTTTTGTATGACGTCCGTTTCACATGACGAACACAGAACAGATTAAATTCGTTATTCGAGGTACCACTGTATATTGTTTTCAATGGATTATGGTTTTTCTTATTTGTTAAGTTAAATAAGGAAGGCCAGGTTGAGAAGTATTGTAACAATTAATAAACATGGCTGGACAAAAATTTATATACATGTGCTGATGCTGCCAGCAGTTTCATTCAGTTATGTTACTTGCAAACAGAAGTTATTTCCAGCTGAAGGACAAGAGCTACGAGGAGAGGTTAGAGGCATTGAATATGCAAAAACTAGAAGATAGAAGAAAAAGAGGAGGTATGATCACTACATACAAAATAGTAACAGGAATCAATAAAATTGATAAGAAAGATTTCCTGAGACCCGGAACTTCAAGAACAAGAGGTCATAGATTTAAACTAACGAAACAAAGCTGTCGGAGAAATATAAGAAAATTCACTTTTGTAAAGAGTGGTAGATGGTTGGAACAAGTTAGGTGAGGTGGTGGAGGCCAAAACCGTCAGTAATTTCAAAGCGTTATATGACAAAGAGTGCTGGGAAGACGGGACACCATGAGCGTAGCTCTCATCCTGTAACTACTGTGACGATAATCTCTTTCAAGAGAGATTGAGCCTGCTCTTCCCTACATAAAGTTACTTATCATCTACAAGAATAAGTGCTACATTCAAGATACGTCTGCCAGTAGCACAAAACGTTTTGACCAGGAGGCAAAACGTACCCTAAACCCCCCTACTCACTCCCCCCACGCCGGCTCGCCACCCGTCTTCAACCAGCAAACCACCCATTCTCAGCCTGCCTACTCCTGATTGGTGACTCGCCGACTGCACACCTGCACACTGCACCTTAACGCCATCTACCTGAGTCGATGTCTGGGCCTGCTCCAGCCATCATCTTCAGAATATCCTCGTGCTCCCAGCTGTGAACAACTACCTGATACACATCCTGTTTATCGGTAGAGGTTCTAAGCTAGCGCTCATATTCTCAGCATCTTATATTATCACTTTTGCCTTTATATTATTGTTAGAGTAATTATTCACTTAGTTATTTTTATGTTATATTTTTTTTACTTGTTTGCACTGTACATAGCCAAGGGATTGTCTTTATTTTTGCTTTGTTTTCTACATTAATTAAAGTTTCATTGTTCATACTTTGTGTTTTGCGTGTCTTCCCTTACTTTTACCACAGACAACAGCCAAGCAGTCTCTTTTTTTTTTTTTTTGTAAATGTGTACAGGCATTGACACCAGCCATTAGGAAGACTGCCGAACATCCACACTCCTACATTTTCCCGTCACACTACACTTAGGTAATTACGATGGCAGACCCCCCCACCAGGAAAAACAAAAACAAAAGAAAAACCCCGCAAGAGGATAACGTACCCAGGCAGAACAGAGCTGGTCCCTGCTATAGGTGAAAACTATCTGTGCAGTACACCGCGCCCCTGCCAGTGATGAAAACTACCCGTACCAAGACACAAACAAAGGCAAGAATACACCCTAGCTGACTCCAAGGGCGGCCAAAAACCGAGCAGTAATCGACACAGCAAAGGTAGATCCCGAGGTGACTTGTGGAAGGAGGCCCCAAGCCCCAAGGGAAGTACTTACAGGGCACCTAGGGAAGGTGACCCTAGGCGCATGCAGCCCGAGTACCGTGAAATCTCACTCCCGGCTCACGCACCATCTGAGGGACAGTCGACACCACAAGGCACAGAACTGTAACGGAAAACTGGAGCCAGAGGCACAACCGCACCATATAACGTAACTAAAACGTATCACCGGTGTATCACCACTGATACCTACACAAAGCAGGTTGTTACGACTTAAAACTAAAACTTAAAATTACTTAACACTACGTAATGCCGCCACCACCTTCGACTTTGATGATAAGTATTTAACAGTGACCGGCGTCGAAGGGTACTGGTCACGGGAGAGTTAACATTGTGAGTTCAGAATATCACAGGGGGGGGGGGGAGAACACAGCTGACTTCCACTATTCCCTGGCAACACTATGAATAACTTACAGGAACGGATGGATACAATAGATTGACAATTTAGTAATATCTATTTATTTAATTTAGTTCCAAATATAAAGAGCCTAATCTAACTTCCCTATCAAAGCATGTAATAATCAACAGTTGTGATATTGGAATATAAGGGATCAGTACTCACTCAAGATACAACGGTGACGAAGCTTCCTTGTAGACACCAGATCGTCTCCCTCCCATAGGGGGAGAGGGTCTCCCTCCCCCCTGTGGTGTCCACCACTACACTCTCGACTCCTGTCTGCACTGAGGCACAGAACACAACTCTCCTTCTCCCACTCTCGTAACAAACTTTTATACTCGTCTATCCCCAATTTTCCGTTGAATGGACGGATTTGACTCTGGTAACCAGGGACTACCTTCCAACTCTAGAAACTACTGGAGGTGAGGTTTGCTTGACCTTACCTCACCTCCCTGTGAATGTCTCGTAAGTCGGGTATAATCCCAAGTCTCTACTCAAGTCACCTCAACAACTGTTACAACCAGACTCCCATCAGCCCAAGAACTGCAGGTTGGGTTGCCGGTGGATGGGTCTGGGGCTCCTCCTTCCCCCTCCCTGGGAGGGGGGGTTTCGCAGACTGCAGCGCGGCGACGTGATGACGTCATGCTAGTTTGCTAATTTTCGTTTGGGGAGTTCTGTCCACCTGTTTGGCTTTCGATCACAATAATTTTACCAGAATAGGGATTTGTTTTGGGACGCCTACCTTTCTGGGTGCCTATCCCAGTCGATGGCAGACATAGAATGCTCCTAACCACAAGGGGGTCTCTATAGGCCATTGATCCTTGTGCCTCTCTAGAGATGGCCAGGATAGCTCCGGGAAACCTCCGGGACTCGCCCAGAAAATGGCGTTCATTACATTCACCTCTGTTTTTTTTTTTGCCTCCGTCGTGCTGCCTGTTGGGTTGGTGACACCTTCGACCCGGAATCCTGCAAACATTGTTGCTTGTTTGTGATTCAATTCACCCAATCCCGCCTGGTGAACCAAGATCTCACAAGTCAAGCCTGGCCTCTGGCCGGGCTTTGGGAGTAGAAGAACTCCCAGAACCCCATCAAGCAGGTATCAAGCAGGTAATTCCCTGATGTCATTATTTGGGTGCAGGCAGCTCAGGCGTTGCATGCTGGGGATAGGTTGCTGCAACGTGCTAGGTTGGTTGCTTCCCCGGATGCCCTGAGGTTACCCCGCTTTGCTTATAGGAACCCGGACTTGGGGGTGTTGGTCACTTTAGCATTGGTTCATTCCGCACCCCCTCGTTCTTCCCCTGCTGTGGTTCATTCTTCCCCCTTTCCCCTGATTCCGGTTCCAAAGCGTTTGAGACTCATTCAGTTGGCTTTGCCAGACGTTTGGGCGCCCGGAGGCGGACCTCTTCGCGTCAGCACGGTTGAGGCGTCTTCCGGTATATGTGACTCTCTTCCCCGACTGCGAGGTCGTCAGGGTCGATGCCTTCTGGCAAGACTGGTCGAGCTGGGGGTTTCTATACCTCTTCCCCCCGGTTCAGCTGTTGCTCCAGGTCCTGGCTTGCTTGGAGACTTACCAGGGGAGAGTAGTCCTCTTGGACCCTTGGTGACTGGCCCAGCCTCACCTCCGGCTTGCTCATGCACCGCCTTAGCTGTCCTGGTCTTTGGACAGGGTGCTCTCTTATCTATCTTCTCCTTGGTTTGTTGTGGCCCCTTCGGTTCAGGATTGTTTTTCTAATACTTTTCTTGTTAGCATTTTTTAAGACTCTTTTTCTTGTTGACCTCTGGGTGTTGGGTTGGGGAGCATCATGCTCTCCTCCGGCGCAGGGGTTTCTGCTCTTTTGGTGAGGTGATAGGTTTGTTCGTTTGCAGCTGTCTCCTTCTTTTCTGACAAAGAATGAGACTGCTGCTTTCTGAAGTGGTCCTTGGATAGTTAATGCTTAGTTGGTCAGGTCAGGGGTGCATCATGTGTTGTGTCAGGTTGCAGCTCTCAACCGTTATTTGTGCACCACGGCCTCTGTGACCAGGGTTTGGGTTGATCCAGTTTCCCTTCGTCCCTGTTCTAGGGTTCGGGTCTCTCAGGTCGTCCGCAGGGTTATTAAATGTAGCCAGCCTGCGGTATATCCCCGTGCCCATGACGTTCATAAGTTTGCTGCGATGGCTGCCATCTTCGATAACATGTCACGGGGCTGACATTCGGGGTGCTGGGTTTTTGGCGGTCTAACAGGGTTCTTTCTGCACGCTACCTTTTAATGTTCCTGGGCCTAGTCAGGCTTGTGTCACTTTGCAGCTTGTTGTCTCAACTTCAAGTTGAGGTGCGAGCACCGACCGCCTCCTGGGTAAGTACCTCTAGTTTTCATCTTTGGTGATGTAGCTCCGAGGAGTTGAAGGGGTCTCCCCCCCCCAGTAAACCAGAGTTGAATGTAATGAAATGCGGAGACATGAGACTCGGAGGCTCCCCAGCAACCCCCTTTTCCCCCAATCGGCATTTTTTCTGTGGGGAGCCCCTACAGCTCCCTGGAGCTTATTGGGCTAATGTACAGTATGTTATATTAGACCGGGACATTAGCTAAGGAGTTCAGACCTACCAGGGACCAGCACCAGAACCTGGCCCCTTCATAGAGGTTTCAGGGAGCAATGGCCCTGGAAAACCCCCTTGTGGTTGGGGTTTTCCTTATCTACCATCGACCGGGATTTGCACCCAGGAAGGAAGGCATAACAAAACAAACCCCACATGGTAAAAAACTTAAACAAAAAACCGAAGAGAGGTAAAAACTCCCTACAATCCCAAGGAAACAAGCAAACATCACACTTTACTGCCGTGCCGATCGTCCGCGCAGCCCTCCCCGCCCCGAGAGGGGGATGGGGGAGCCCCAGACCTACCGCGCCGGCTGCCTAGCATCAGTTCGTAAACTAATGTCAACCGGGATAGTCGCTTCTCTGGCCTCAGTTTCTTAGGCGGTGTTTGCCTTGTGTGGCGTTCACTGCCGTGTGTTGTGTTGTGCGGTGCCAGGAGTACAACGGAACCTCGATTAACGAGCGGCTCTATTAACGAGTTTTTCCAGTAACGAGCAAGCCACTTGCAGCAAATTTGTCTCTATTGACGAGCTCGCCTCTATTAACGAGCAAAACCACATGGTGCTTCCTAGCATCTCGCGTGTTCTTGCAAATTCTCAGACGCCTCCAACGCCAGTGTTGTTGTTGTATCACACAAGACAAGCATCCCTCTGCATTTATTTGAGCTTTTCTTTGGGTTTTTAGTGGTTTTGTGACTACAATTTGTAACACACGATGTCTCCAAAGAAGCTGCTTGCTAAAGATAGTGTTGTCAAGAGGAAGAAAGACAATTACTGTAGATTTGAAGAAGGAAATTATAGCAAAGCATGAGTGTGTTGTCTGTGTGACTGATCTCACAAGGGAGTATGGCAGGTCCTCATCAACAATTTACACCATTAGTAAGGGAATGAGGAGGTAAGGGAGGATGCTGCCTCTTCCACTAAGATCTATCTTGAGGTTATCTTGAGATGATTTCGGGGCTTTTTAGTGTCCCCGCGGCCCGGTCCTCGACCAGGCCTCCACCCCCAGGAAGCAGCCCGTGACAGCTGACTAACACCCAGGTACCTATTTACTGCTAGGTAACAGGGGCATTCAGGGTGAAAGAAACTTTGCCCATTTGTTTCTGCCTCGTGCGGGAATCAAACCCGCGCCACAGAATTACGAGTCCTGCGCGCTATCCACCAGGCTACGAGGCCCCGTGATCAGGGAAGTGTCGGGAATGTTTGAAAAGGTGAACACATTCTTGGAAAAGCTGCCCTGATAAAGCAGTGACAACCCGGTGTGTGAAAATGTTTAATTAATTTATCACTTTGTGATAACACTTTGTGAAAGTGTTATCACTTTCGCAGGTATATGTCGCTTGAACGTGACACACTTTTTTCTCTTGAATGCACCCAAACACCGCGCTCAAGCGTCATTTGAGCAAATATTTCTATAAAATCCAATTCTTATCCGATCAACTTGGGGATTGTATACAGGTTTGCCATGAAATATCCGTTTTCTCTAATAACCACATAGCCTATTTGGGAGAACGGCATTGTATTGTATCTTCGTGGTAAGACCATTATGTAGTTGACACGACGAGTGTAATCGACGTAGTTTTTTATTTGGTGCTGGTCTAACGCATCCTTGTGTGACATTTAAAATGAAATTTGGGTGAATTCCCAAGAAGAGAGAGTCCGCCTGACTCAGAGGTGGATTCTCCTTCCACACCATAACCCCTCTCCTCCTTTCCACCTCTCCATCGTCTCCCTCAAGCCAGCAACTACTCTTCATAAGGTAAAGTAAACATTAAAACACTACAACAAAACATTTATAATTACATGTGCAGTATTATATTTACATAAAAAAATGTCATACAAGTATGGATGTTTTTGGGAGTGGAAAATTTATTTCCTTTATTTTAAATGGGGAAATTTGTTTCTTATGACGAGTTTTCCAGGTAACAAGCTCGGTGCCAGAACGGATTAAACTCGTTAATAGAGGTTCTACTGTACCTCATCAGCGCCGGGGCTGCATTCGCTTAGGGGCTTCCTTCCCTAAGCGCCCTGTGAGTACTGCCCCTGCGTAACAGGGTTGTCTTCCCTGGGGTGTTCGGGAACCATTCCCGTAGAGGTTCTTCCTGCTCGGCATTTGCTTCGCCCTTGGGGCCAGCTGGAGCTTGGGGCCCTTGTTTGGCCCTGGGTAGGGACTAGTATTGTGCTGGTTAGGGCGTCAAGGTGTTGCGCGACCTGCCACCTAAGAGGCGACCGGTTCCTGTTGCCTCTGGAGACGGTGTACTTTTGCGGGGGTTTTCTTTTGTTTTTATTTTCATTGCCTGGTGGGGGTCTGCCTAGTGTGGCTATAGTTCCACTGGTAGTGTTTGGTGGCCCTCTGCTAGGCCCCCGTGATTGTACACATCGCAGGAACTTTCAGTGTTGTCCTCTGCCCCCTTGTTATTTTTGGGTGTTTAACCGGTTAGCAACACCTTGCCCGGGCTTCCCGTAGCAGTCAGCCTACGGGCCCTGGAAACCCCTGTCAGGGCTTGGTGGACCATTATATGTGTCTTCTGGGTCCCAACCCGTCTTGTACAGGATTGTTGGTTGCTGTGCCCTTGTCTCCGGGTGACAGTCGCCATTTTTACCTCCGTCATGTTGCCTGTTGAGTCACTGACACCTTGACCCGGTGTCTTGCGAGAGAGATTCTCTGCTTGTTCTCCAGTACTCTCCTGATGTTATTACTGTTCAGAGTACAGGCGACATCTGTGTTGCAAGCTAGGTTAGGTTGCTGCAAC
This sequence comes from Procambarus virginalis, assembly GCA_020271785.1. Classification (NCBI taxonomy): domain Eukaryota; kingdom Metazoa; phylum Arthropoda; class Malacostraca; order Decapoda; family Cambaridae; genus Procambarus; species Procambarus virginalis. Next base: position 6,174,940 of record WNGS01009202.1, read on the forward strand.
ACGCTAGGTTGGTTTCCCACTCGGATGCCCCGAGGCCGCTCCGTTTTGGTTAGGTGCTGTTCGCCCCTTTCCCTCCCTGTTCCCGGCTCCAGACCGTCTGCGGGTTTCGGGGTCGGGGCGGTGTTTAGTTGGGGCCGAGACCCGGGTGGTTTTCGGGGGCTGCCCCGTTCGGGTTGGAGGACGGAGGTTTTCGAGCCTGTTCCTCCTGCCAAGGCTTCTGGGTCTTACCAGCGGCCCTTTCTTGCTGCCTTTCCAATGGACTCTTCCTTTTCTTTAAGGGCGGAGGGCTTGGAGGACGGCTCTGCCCCGGGGCCTCTGTTGCTGGTTCCCAGGGCTGTGGGGCATGCCTGCTAGCAGTTCTGGGGCAGTTTGCCCCTGCCTGGGTTTTCTGCTTCTGGGCTGAGTTTTTCGCCCATCTAGTCTGCTTGCGTCCCACTTTTGTTGGCGTGTTTTCGTATCTTTTGCGTCAGTCACAGCCCTCTGTTCTGGTGGCCATTTCCTTCTGCCTGTTTCCCGGCGTGGCCACCAGAGTGGTGTTGCGGTTTGTTTACAAGCGCCTGGGTGTGCGAGCAAGCGTCTGGGGTGAGCTTTTCACCTTTTTCATGGGTTTTATTCTCCTGTTGTCGTTTCTTTGTTTTTCTGGTGTTTTCTGCCTGTTTCCTGTTCCTCTGGGAACGTTTGAGTGTTGATTTTACACCAGGTTTTCCATTTTGTCTGTTTTGGGTCTGGGCCCTTGGGTTTGGGCTCGGTGTCCCTGTCTGTTATGCTTGCTCCCACACCTTGTCCCTCCGTTTTTGGTCTGTTTTGACCGTTTCCCTGGGGTTCTGTTTGGGCTGTGCTTTGCCTTTCTGTGATGTATCTCCGCCAGCAAATGTGGTGGTTTGGGCTTCCCCTGGTTCGATTCCAAGTTCCTTTCAGTTCTTTGGTTTCGTTCTGGAGGGTTCTTCCTCTTGTGCCCCCTTTGTGGTTCAGGGGGCTTTGTTTCCTCGTGTGTGACCCGGTTCTGCCTTCTGGGGTTCCGGGGTCTTCCTGGCTTGCAGACTGATCTTATTGGGTCTTGGCACGTGTTGTGGTCGTGCTGGGACTTTAGGGTTTTGTTGTTGAGGTGGGCCTTTTGATGCAGTTTTGTGCCTTCTTCGCCTGGCCGTCGTGGTGCTCTCTGCCCACTGGTTGGCGGCTTGTAATTTTCTTTAAATGTATATGTGTGTGTGTACATATGTGCATGTACATGTGTACACTATGTGTGTGTGCACATGTGTGTGTGTAACATACCTTGTAATTACCTAAGTGTAGTTACAGGATGAGAGCTACGCTCATGGTGTCCCGTCTCCCCAGCACTCCTTGTCATATAATGCTTTGAAATTACTGACGTTTTGGCCTCCACCACCTTCTCACTTGTTCCAACCGTCTACCACTCTGTTTACAAAAGTAATTTTCGTATATTTTTCCGGCAGCTTTGTTTCGTTAATTTAAATCTGTGACCTCTTGTTCTTGAAGTTCTGGGTCTTAGGAATTCTTCCCTATCAATTTTATCGATTCCTGTTACTATTTTGATCGTAGTGATCATATCGCCTATTTTTCTTCTATCTTCTAGTTTTTGCATATTTAATGCCTCTAACCTCTCCTCCTAGCTCTTGTCCTTCAGTTCTGGTAGCCACTTAGTGGCATGTCGTTGCACCTTTTCCAGTTTGTTAATGTGCTTCTTAAGATATGGGCACTATACAACCGCTGCATATTCCAGCTTTGGTCTAATAAAAGTCGTGAACAATTTCTTTAGTATTTCTCCATCCATGTATTTAAAAGCAATTCTGATGTTAGAAAGTGTAGCATAGGCTCCTCGCACAATGTTCTTAATGTGGTCCTCAGGTGACAGTTTTCTATCTAGAACCACCCATAGATCCCTTTCTTTGTCAGAATTCTTTAAAGATTTCTCACATAATTTATAGTTATGTGGGGTCTATGTTCTCCAATTCCACATTCCATAACATGGCATTTATTCACATTAAGTTCCATTTGCCAAGTGTTGCTCCATATACTTATTGTGTGCAGGTCTTCTTGAAGGGCATGCCAATCATCTAAGTTTCTTATCTTCCCTATTATCTTAGCATCATCAGCAAACATGTTCATGTAATTCTGTATTCCCACTGGTAGATCGTTTATGTAAACAATGAACTTTACCGGTGCAAGAACTGAACCCTGTGGTACTCCACTCGTGACATTCTTCAATTCTGATACCTTGCCTCTGATTACGACCCTCATTTCTGGGGGGAGCCCCGTCGGCTCCCCGGAGCTTTCCCAGGCTGATATGCTAATGTCAGACTTTGGCATCAGTCATGTGTATGGTGTTCTTAGGCCTACCAGGGACCACGGCCAGAACCGGGCTCCCTCAGAGAGGTAAGGGGAGCAATGGCCTATAGAAACCCCCATGTGGTTGGAAGCATTCTATATCTGCCATCGACTGGAACAGGCACCCAGAAAGGTAAGCGCCTTAAAACAAACCCCTATTCTGGTTAAAATTGCTACCAAAAGCCGAACTAGTGGATAGAACTCCCAACAGAAAAATAAGCAAACTAGTGTGACGTCACACGTCGCCGCACCGCTGTCTGCGCAGCTTCCTCCTCCCCGGGAGGGGGAAGGGGGAGCCCCAGACCCTCCACGCCGGCTCCCCACACCTCAGTTCTTGAGGCTGATGCTATAGGCGAAGGTCGTGTGCTCTGGCTCCGGTGTCGCTACAGCACTGTGCTTTGCGTGTGGTGTTTGTTTTTGTGGGTGCGAGAGCCAGGAGTTATCTTCAGTACTCGGGCTGCATGTGCCTAGGGCTTCCTTCCCTAGGTACCCTGAAAGTACTGCCCTTGGGGCTTGGGGCCACCTTCCACAGGCTCCTCGGGGTCTGTCTCTGCTGGTCCGTTTTACCTTTTTGGTTTTTCGGCTGCCTGTTGTGCTCTTGGGTGTTCTTGTTACCGGCAGGTAAGAGGCAGTTTGCACTGGTAGAGGCGCAGGGTGCTGCACAGCTTGTATTCCCAACATAGCGGCCGGCTCTGTTCCTTGGGGTTCGCTGTCCTCTTGCGGGGTTTTATTTTTCTTTTTCTTTTTGCCTGGTAGGGGGTTCTGCCCTCTTGTTCCACTAGTTTTTGTCCTCTTCTGTTTGATGAGTCGGCCGTGGTGCAGTTTATTCAGGTTGCGTCGTCGGCTGGTCGTCCGATGTCGGACTTATTGGTTTTCCGGGGGTCCCGGGTGGGTCTTCCCGGAAGGGTCATGCCAGGGCTCGGGGTTCCTCTCGTCGTGGTAGGCCACTGATGTCAGGTTCGGGTTCGGCTCCTACTCCGGACCCTCCCTCGTCTGGTCGGCGCGGTGTTCGCTCTGTGTGGAGTTCTGGGTCTCGTAAGGGTCGCCGGCCCTTTCGCTGTTTGCCCCATTGACGGGGCGATGGGGGGACGGCTTGCGCTGTTCGCCCACGCCTGGTCCCACGATTCGTGGGCCTTTCGGGTCGTGTCTGTCGGCCTGCGGTGGCGTTGGGTGGCCCCTCCCCCCTTGGGGGGGTCGGGGCTGGTAGGACAGGTTTCTTCCCCTGCGCTCTGTCGAGTCGTCTTGGAGTGGGTACGCTGGGGCGTCGTCGAAACGACGTCGTCCCTCAGATGGGTTTCCCGTCTGTTTCCGGTTCTGAAACGGGACTGCGTGGACCTGCGGTTCATTCTGGACTTGTCTCGTCTGAACCCCTGGGTTCATTGCCCCTCCTTTCGGATGACTACGCTGTCTCAGGTTCGGCTCCTCTTGGAGCCGGGCGCTTGGATGGTGTCCCAGGACCTCCGGGACGCTTATTGACATGTAACGATTCATCCATGGTTCAGGGACTGGCTTGGTTTTGTTATGGGGCGTCTGAGGTACCGCTTTCGTTGTCTCCCGTTCGGGTTGAACCTGGCACCTTGCATGTTCACGCGCCTTACACGGGTTGTGGTGGCCCGTTTGCGTCTCCTCGGTGTTCGGGTGTTGGCCTACCTCGACGACTGGCTGGTTTGGGCTCCCAGCCGGTCAGCTTGCTTCCTAGCCAGGGATTTGGTTCTTTCCCAGCTTGCCGGGTTCGGGTTGTTGGTGAACTGGAGGAAGTCCCATCTGGTCCCCTCTCAGGTTCGGACTTGGCTGGGTCTCGTTTGGGACTCTCGGACCGCCTCCTTGTCTCTCCCTCCTGAGTCTCTCCTGCAGCTGCGGTCCCACCTTCGTCTGTTTCTGGTGGGCCCTTGGGTCACCCGGCAGTTGCTTGAGGGGCTGTGCGGGAGCCTGAACTTTGGGATGATGGTCTACCTTCTGGGTCAGATTTGGCTTCGTCGGCTGTTCTGGTTCCTTCGGGGTCACCCCTTCCGCCTCTCTCGCGATCGCAGGGTTCGACCCCCGGGGACCTTGCGTCAGTTGCTGTGTCGCCGGCTTCCTCTTCGGGTTTTCGGGGTTCGGTGCCTTGGCGCCTACCCGAGCCCTCGCTCGATGTGTACACGGATGCGTCATCTCTAGGCTGGGGTTTTGTGACCAGTGCTCACCAGGCCGGCCAGGGGCGTTGGGGTCAGTCCTTCCGTCAAGCTCACAGCACGGTGCGGGAGTTCGCGGCAGTGTGGTTTGCTCTTCGGTGGATTCGGGTGGCCCGCGGATCGACGATCTGGCTCCATTTGGACTGCTCTCCGGTGGTTCATTGCCTGAACCGCGGGGGTTCGATGCGGTCCTTGTCTCTTTGGGGTGGGTCGCTTCGGGTGACTCGTCTGCTGAGTTCACAGCTCTCCTGGCTGTTCACGTCCGGGGCGTGTTCAACGTCTTGGCCGACGCCCTGTCTCGCTTCGTTCCCCTCTCCACGGAGTGGATGGTCGACGACGAGTCCTTCCGTTGGCTTTGCCAGATGTTCGGGCGTCCCGAGGTGGACCTCTTCGCATCGGCGTGGTCGCGGCGTCTTCCCGTGTATGCGGCGCCCTTCCCCGATTGCGGGGCCGTCGGGGTCGATGCCTTTCGGCTAGACTGGTCGAGGTGGGCGTTCCTGTACCTCTTTCCCCCAGTCTGGCTGTTGCTCCAGGTCCTGACTCGCTTAGAGACTTACCAGGGGAGAGTTGTCCTTCTGGCCTGTTGGTGGCCGGCCCCGCCTTGGTTTCAGGTGCTGCTTGCTCGGTGTCCTAACCAGAGGGTTTTCCCGCGGCTCCGCCTCTTTCAGCAGATCGGGCCGGTACGTCACATGGCTGGTTCGATCTTCTCCTCGAGTCTTCGCGTATGGGTTTTTTGACTCGAGTTTATCATCATCTCTATGGTGATCAGGTGGCCTCCTTGTTGGTGTCTCATCTGAGGGCTTCTTCTTGGCGGTAGTATGAAGTTTCCTGGCGGTCCTTCTGTTTCTTTTTGCGTCTTCGTCGTGTTAGTTCCTTGTCTGTTTGGGTGGTCTTGTCCTTCCTCTCTTGGTTGTGCGGCGTGCTGGCGAAGCCGCGGCGCTGGCAGAGCCGCTTCAGTTTGCCTTCAGTATCAATGTTACGTCTGCGCCATTTCGCAAGCTATCTCGTGCATTGTTTCACCTCCGGCCTGCTCATGCGCCGCCTGAGCCGTCCTGGTCTTAGGACCGAGTGCTCGCTTTCCTTTCGTCTCCTCGTTTCATGTGGCCCTTCGGTCCGTGATTGTTTTTCCAAGGCTCTTTTCTTGTTGGCATTGGCCTCTGGGGGTCGGGTAGGGGAGCTTCATGCTCTCCTCCGGCACAGGGGTTTCTGCTCTTTGGTCGTGGAGATTGTTTTGTTCGCTTGCAGCCATCTCCTTCTTTTCTGGCGAAGAATGAAACTGCTGCGTTCTGGAGGGGCCCGTGGGTGGTTGATGCTTAGTTGGTCAGGCTGGGAGTGCATTATGTTTCATGTCCGGTTGCAGCGCTTCACAGTTATTTGAGCGCCGTGGCTTCTGTGTCCAGGGACCCGCTTTGGGTTGATCCGATTTCCCTTCTTTCCTGTTCGCGGGTTTGGGTCTCCCAGGTCGTCTGCAGGGTTACTAAGTCCAGTCAGCCTGCGGTCTATGCCCGTGCCCATGATGTTCGTAAGTTCGCGGCCCTTGCTGCCGTCTTTGGGAATATGTCTTGGTCTGATATTCGGGCGCGGGGATTTTTGCAGTTGAACAGGGTCCTGGCTGCTCGTTACCTTGTGAATGCCCCTGGGCCCCGTCGGGCCTGTGTTGCTTTGGGTCGGCAGTTGCAGCCGGTTTTCTCGGCTTCGAGTTGAGGAGTGAGCGACGACCGCCTCCCGGGTAAGTCTCTCTTTTTTCAGTCTGTGGGTAGTTAGCTCCGGGGAGCCGACGGGGCTCCCCCCAGAAAACCAGCGTTGAATGTAATGAAACTCCATTTTCTGGGTGAGTCCCGGAGGCTCCCCGGCATCCCTCCCTCCCTCCAGTCTGCGTTTTTTTTGCGTTTTTGACATCCAGCCTCAAGAACTGAGGTGTGGGGGGTCTGGGGCTCCCCCTTCCCCCTCCCGTGGAGGGGGGAGCTGCGCAGACAGCGGCGCGGCGACGTGTGATGTCACACTAGTTTGCTTGTTTTTCTGTTGGGGAGTTCTATCCACTAGTTCGGCTTTTGGTAGCAACTTTAACCAGAATAGGGTTTGTTTTGAGGCGCTTACCTTTCTGGGTGCCTGTCCCGTTCGATGGCAGACATAGAATGCTTCCAACCACACCGAGGCTTCTATAGGCCATTGCTCCCCTTGCCTCTCTGAGGGGGGCCCGGTTCTGGTAGTGGTCCCCGGTAAGCCTAAGAACTCCATACACATGACTGATGCCAAAGTCTGATATTAGCATATCAGCCTGGGAAAGCTCCGGGGAGCCTCCGGGGAGCCTCCGGGACTCACCCAGGAAATGGCGTTTCATTACATTCAACGCTGGTTTTTTCTGTAAGTTAGGAAATTTTTCATCCATGTTAGTAGCTTACCTGTCACCCCTCCAGTATGTTGCAGTTTCCAGAACAACCTCTTATGGGGAACTCTGACGAGAGCCTTTTTTAGGTCCAGATAGATGCAGTCAACCCAACCATCTCTTTCCTGTAAAATCTCTGTGGCTCGATCATAAAAACTGAGTAAGCTCGTTACACAGGATCTTCCAGATCGAAAACCATACTGTGTGTCTGATATTATATAATTCCTCTCCAGGTGTTCTACCGATTTAGTTTTAATTATTTTTCCAATATTTTGACTATTACACTTGTCAGTGATAAGGTCTATAATTAAGGGGGTCTTCCCTGCTTCCACTTTTGTAGATTGGAACTATGTTAGCCTTTTTCCACACATCAGCTACAACTCCTGTAAACAGGGTTGCCTGAAAAATCAGTTGAAGTGGAATGCTGAGCTCAGGTGCACATTCTCTCAGAACCCATGTGAAACTCCATCTGGACCAACTCTTTGTTCTTACTTAGCTCCTTGAGCATTTTTTCCACTTCGTCTCTAGACACCTCTATGTGCTGTATGTTGTTCTCTGGAATTCTTATTGTGTCTGGTTCCCTAAAGATTTCATTTTG
>WNGS01009202.1:6182540-6209588 GCA_020271785.1 Procambarus virginalis
CTGACAACCCGGGACACCATCACACGCGAACCGGGAAGAACAGAACCGGATCAACGCAAAACGCGCTCCGGACACAGACGCCGTGGCACACAAACAACAGCGGAGGGCCGCCATTGAACAAAAATCACGACACACCCCCGGCCCGACCAACGAAATACCAACAAACCATGGACCCCTCCAGAACGCAGCAGCCCCACCCCGCGCCAGTAAAGATGGAGACTGCTGCCACCGAACAACCAAAACGCTAAAACCAAAGGAGCAGGAAAGATCAGCGACTCGACCCCCAGAGGCAAATGCCAAAAGGAAAAAGAGCCGACGAAAACCGGAACCGAAGGGGCACTACCAAACCGAGGAGAAGACAGAGCACGCTGACCAGAGACCAGGATGGTGCAAGCGGCGCACGAACAGGCCGGAGGTGAAACAACGCACAAGACAGCTTACTAACGGTGCAGAAGCAACACCAAGACCGAAAGCAAGCCAAAGCGGCTCCGCCAGCGCCGCACGAAAAGAGGCGACAGTATGTGGCACGACGACGGCCCCAACCCACACCAGAAAACCAAGCCGACGCTAACAAGAGGAAGCACCTAAGAAGGGACAGGAAAAGGAAGGACCGCCAAAATACCCCATACTGCCGCCAAGAGAAATACCAGGTGGGACACCTACCACGAAGCCACCCGACCACCAACCGGAGGCGAGACCATGAGGCAGAGCGTAAGCAGCCCCGACAAGGCCCCTCCGAGCCCAGGAAAAGGCGGAGCCGCAGGAAGATCTCGGGCGCGACCACCGACACTCAGGCGGTACAAGGAGATGGAACGTCTGCCGAACAGAAAACTCCCCAAAGCAAGCAAACCCGCCAGGAGTTCAGAAACGACGGGTCCGACGCGAGACATTGCAAGACCCCGAAAAACCAACCGGCAGGGCAAGCTAGGAAACCAAAGAAGTCGGAAGGGTTGCCGCCAGAAACAGTACCCGAACCAAGGGGTACGAGCAACTGCAACATACTGAGACAAAGTAGCACACCACAGGACACAGGCCGAAAAAATGCCCAAGAAGCCAAGGAACACACGCACAACACTCCTGCAGCAGAGGAGGAAAGAAGGGAACGCACAAGGAAATGAAGTGGTAGAAACTGACCACACACCCCCAACACAGCAGCAAGTGCAGGCAAAACCGACCAAAGGAGATGCCAAGAAAACGACTGGGGTGAGGTAGGACGAAAAAGCAGAAGCACAAAAACCCCAGGAAAACAACCAGGGGTAGACAATCAGGCAGGGACTCATAACAGCAGCAAAGTGCCACACCACAACCAGACACACGAACAAGACACACCAAAGGAGTGTCCTTCAAGAGAACAAGAGGTCATAGATATAAACTGGCTAAACACAGATGCCGAAGAAATATAAGAAATTCACTTTCGCAAACAGAGTGGTAGACGGTTGGAACAAGTTGGGGAGAAGGTGGTGGAGGCCAAGACCGTCAGTAGTTTCAAAGCGTTATATGACAAAGAGTGCTGGGAAGACGGGACACCACGAGCGTAGCTCTCATCCTGTAACTACACTTAGGTAATTACACTTAGGTAATTACACCACCGCAAAACATGGTACCAATGCACACGTGCAGTAGCAGCAACAGGCACCACCGCAACATGCAACAGGTAAGTAGCAACTCGCTTCTGCAAAGGCAGAGAACGGAGCAGACAGACCCCAGACAGGGCCCACGGTGACACGACATAACCCAGCAGGCCCGGAAACTCGCACACCAGGCGACCGACAGCGGAGAAACCCCGCTCAATACCTGCTGGATGGGGTAGTGGCTCATTTACACCCCAAGCCCGGCCCGAGGCCAGGCTAGACCGGCCAGAGGGTGGCCCACCAGGATGGGCCGGAACTTCTATTCGAAAGCAAGCTAGTGTGCCTCGAAAGTCCACGGACGTACCAGCAATAAGGCGTATGCTCGCAAGTAGGTCGTGTAACAACTGCAGACCTCTGACGGATATACAGTGTTCCCCGATTGTGCCTATAGCACCACTGCACACCACTGGTATTATCCCGCAAGTTCTACCAGATAGGTGGGACCCAAGAGCCAGAGCTCAAAACCTTGCAAGCACAGCCAGGAGCTCTACCAGGTGAGTACAGAACCAACACCACAACCCCCACCTCATAACACTAAAAAGGGCGGGTCCTCTGAAGGACCCCAGCATGGGTTGGACATGCACAAGAGTGGGACAGGAAGGGGTGAAAAAAGGACAGTCACTGGTGTGCGAACGGTCTCAGACGTACAAAAAGATACCTAAAGAAAGACAGGTATATAAACAACACCGCATTCAGCGCCCTGCCAAAAGACGCCAGACCGCAGAAACTCACCCGGTGAACGGTGGCACGAATGTGACACGACTCGACCGTGCCCAGAAGAGCCTGGGAGCACCGCCAGGTGAAGACACCAGAGCCGGACCTGCAGGAGAGCAGGGTAGAGGCGAAGATGGAGGCCCACACCCATGACACACGGAAAACCTCGGCGGCCTCCCCACAACTGGAAACCAGGACACCCCCGCAGCAAGGGAGAAGAGCGAGAGGCGAAGCACTTGAGCAAAAAGGCGTCAAACACCAGCACTGAAACACACCGCCCAAACCAAAACAAACTCCACGGCGCATGCGCAGGACACGCTGGCCGAACCGCACAACTCTCTGCGAGAAGGCGCCCACCAGGACTACTGCACCAGAAAAGTAGCCAAAAGAGGATGCAGGAACAAGAAAACCGGCCAACGAAGCAAAGATAGAGCCCAAAAAAGCACCCAACCGGGCCACAATCAGCCCAACAAGGCTACAAGTAGCCCAACAGGACTACAAGTAGCCCAACAGGGCTACAAGTAGCCCAACAGGACTACAAGTAGCCCAACAGGGCTACAAGGAGCCCAACCGGCCCATAAGCAGCCCAACCGGGCCAAAGTACCCCAACCGCAAGTAGCCCAAAACAGCGACAAGGATGAGGAGCCGACAGACGTTCCAATAATGCGGGAAGTAGCGAAAAACCTTCCCGAACCCTCGAGAACACAGAAGCAAACACTAGTCCCGAGGGCACACAGAGGTGCAGGCGCACCCGAGACCAGAAGTCACGTAGAACCCCAAGAACGGGGAAACATGACGAAAATACTGTCCCCAAAAATGGTGTGGGGGAAACATCCACCCACAGGACGGAACCAACCGACTCAAAGGCCAAGGAACCGAGCCCGGGGAGGGGCCGACGCCCAAAAGCACGTACAGCGAGTGGGGAAGAAAACCCCACTCCGCGTAACCACAAGCCCTGCCTAGAGGGGGATAAAAACCCCCACGGGGTCCTACGGGGCCAAGGCCTCCCCAGCCCCGGGAACCTACACAACAGGCCCCGGGGCTGAGCCGTCCCCCCAAAGCCCCGGCCGTACCAGAAAACCGGGGCAGCCGTGAAAACACTAAGGAAGGGAGCCCACTGGCAGACTTACAACACGGCTGTAGGAACAGGCTCAAATGCCCCCGTCACTACCCCGGAAGGGGAATTCCCCGAGACCGCCCGAGCCTCAACACCATCAAACCCCGCCCTGAAACTACAGACGGTAAGGAACCGGATGCAGGCAGGAAGGGGAATCCAGGGGAAAACAAGAACCAAAACGGGGCAGCCCCGGGGCTCCCGGGGAGTAACCACGAGAGCGTTGCCACCACCAAGGCTCAAGTGCAACGCCCCTGCTGCCCGCACCCGCTTAGTCAGCACAACTGGGTAACCGAGCCACAACGAGCAACAAACTCGCAGGACTCCGGGTCGAAGGTGTCACCGACCCCACAGGCAGCAGACGGAGGCAAAACAGAGAGTCACCCAGAGACAAGGGTGAGCAACCCTCAAACTCGCTGGAAGCGAGGGGGACTCTGGGGTCACATCCATCGGACCCACGTGCCCCCAGGGGTTTCCCAGGGTCCCGAGCGTTTACTATAAGAGGACTCGCGCTCAGGTAATCCCAGGCAGGGTACTGCTAACCGGCGCCCAAAGCTACCAAACAACTTTCTAAGAGCTGAACCCCTGGGACGTGTACACTCACGGGGACCTAGCAGGGGGTGCCACCAGAAATACTCAGAACACAAGGGACCCAAGGGGCAAGAATGAAGGCAGACCCCCCACCAGGTAGATAAACAAAAAGAAAAAGAAAACCCCGCAAGAGGACAGCGTACCCAAGCGGAACAGAGCCGGCCGCTATGATTGGGAAAAGACAAGCTGCACAGTACCCTGCGCCCCACCAGTGCAAAACTGCCCCTTACTCTAAGGCGAACAAGGGAGACAGAACACCCGAGCACACAAAGAGCGGCCGAAAACCAAGCAGTAAACGGCCTAGCAGGGGCAGACCCCAAGGAACTTGTGGAAGGTGGCCCCAAGTCCCAAGGGCAGTACTTACAGGGCACCTAGGGAAGGGAACCCTAGGCGCATGCAGCCCGAGTACTGGAGAATCACTCCCGGAAAATGTGACCACTAGAAAACAGACACCACACTCTAGGTACAGTGCTGAAACAACCACTGGAGCCAGAGCACATAACCGGTGCCTATAGCATCAGCCGAAGAACTGAAGGGTGGATAGCCGGCGTGGGAGGTCTGGGGCTCCCCCTTCCCCTCCCGGGGAGGGGGGAGCTGCGCAGACAGCGGCGCGGTGACGTGTGACGTCATACTAGTTTGCTTGTTTTCTGTTGAGTTCTATCCACTAGTTCGGCTTTTGGTAGCAATTTTAACCAGAATAGGGGGTTTGTTTTGAGGCACTTACCTTTCTGGGTGCCTGTCCCGGTCGATGGCAGACATAGAATGCTTCCAACCACACGGGGGCTTCTATAGGCCATTGCTCCCCTTGCCTCTCTGAGGGGGCCCAGTTCTGGCCGTGGTCCCCAGTAGGCCTAAGAACTCCATACACATGACTGATGCCAAAGTCTGACATTAGCATATCAGCCTGGGATATGCTATTAACTATTTTAACCCTTGTGTTGCTAAGAGCTATTTGACCATTGTCACCCCATATGTGCATAACAAAAAAAAATTCTGTTTTCTTCTAAAAATGTTAATTTGTGTTCCCTGATCACAGGAAAAATAACAGGAAGGCTACAAGTAGCTTACGGTAGCCTACCTACCACACGCTAGGTAGGCCCGTATGCGTATCAACAAACTCGTAACCCAATGCAAATTTTTGGACCAAATCAGGCTCGTAACCCGAAAAACTCGTAAACAGGGACACTCGTAACCCGGGGTTCCACTGTACTGAACCCCCGGGTTCCACTGTGAAACATGTTCCTTTGAGGAAAGCCAGAAAGAGATCCAATGAAGAAAGAGAACACAGACACTATAAAAGAAGGATAAAAATAATGGAAATGCTTAAGCAAACACAACTTTTCCATCAAAGAAGAAATAATTTAAATAGGAAGATTGAAGAAATCGAGTGGAAATTGAAACACTCATATCAAACTAAAGAAAGGCAGTTAGAACAGAAAGCAATTCAGGAAATAAAGAAAAATCCAAAATACTTCTTCACATATGTGAAATCAAAAGCAAAAACCACTGCCAGAATTGGACCTATTCGTACGAGTGAAGGTTCATACACGGAGGATGACAAAGTAATTAGTGAAATCCTAAAAAAGCAGTATGAGGACATGTTTAGCACTCCAATAAACAACATGAAAGTGGAAGATCCAGACAATTTCTTCATGCGTAATATCCAAACCCCCTGTAAATAAAACTGAAATCAACACGAGCGTACTAGACTTTGAGAGAGAAATTGAAAACATGCCCATGCACTCGGCTCAGGTTCCAGATTCATGGACTTCAATATTTATAAAGAAATGCAAAGTGGCGGTAGCACAGGCACTCGGTATAGTGTGGAGGAAGAGCTTGGACACGGGGGAGATACCAGATGCACTTAAAGTAGCAGACATAGCCCCTCTACACAAGGGAGGGAGCAAAGCATTGGCAAACAGTTACAGACCAGTTGCACTAATGTCCCACATACTAAAAGTATTTAAGAGGTGATTAGGGGTCAGGTCACAAATTTCATGGAGACCAATGACCTTCACAACCCAGGCCAACATGCATTTCGAGCGGGAAGATCGTGCCTCTCACATCTACAGAACAACCTCGATTCAACGTACCATATGGGACCAACCCCAGTTCGTTGGAGCGTTGGATTCATTGCAAGAGTTGACCTTCAGGAGGCGTTTGTGTCAGTGTCTTTTTTTCTTGTACACATAAAAAATGCATTATCATATTACATACTGTACCTATATATTACTTCTCTACTAAAAAATACTGTAATTCATAATTTACCTTATTGTTGAAGTTATGTCCATCTTGAAGTTTCGTGAAGTTGTGAATGATCTACAGTAAATACGTACTGCAGTGCATTATGACGTTAGCACTGTGTTGATTAAAAGTAATTCTGCTGTATGTTGAGTACTACAATACAGTTTATGAAAACTATTGTACGCTAAAATTACTGCAACTTTAATTTTAACACTGTGTACACACTTAAAAATAACACTTGTTCTAACTGTTCACGCCACACACAATGTTTTAGATGTTTGCATCAGCTTTGCTGGTACTCGCTGCTGCTGTGGGTTCAGCTGCTTCTGAGCTGGTGCTGGCTGCTGTTGTACCAGTGCTGGGTACAACTGTGCTCGTGCTGGGTACAGCTGTTCTCTTGCTGGGTACGGCTGTTCTCGTGCTTGGTATGGCTGTTATCGTGCTGGTTGATTTTCTGCTACTAGTTCTTGCAAAATATTGCTTCATTTTTGGCATTAATAAGGCACTATTAGTAAGCCCCTGAGACATTTTGTTTTATAACCAAAGAGCTGTAGTAAAAAAATGGTCAATTCCACAATTATTCTTCCACCGGCGGATAAATACTATACTGTACGTCAATCCCAGACAAAGCTAAGGGCACTGGGTGTGCAACCCATCCTCCGAATTGACAGTACGATTTAATACTAAGTGTAATAAGTACATTTTCTGTCATAAACAGTACATAATTGTACTTATGGGGCTGTTACATTTACCCAACCCCTCCCCCGATTTAATTCTCCTCGCTTTCTGTTAAGACACTCAGATTTTAGGATTAAGTTTTCAATTTCAAATTACAATACACAAGTTTTAAATATCAGGAATTTCTTTTTCAGGTTTATTAAACAATATAGATTTTATACAAAATTTTAAAATATCCTGAGTTACTTTACAATTGATTGATATATTTTAGTTTTGTTTTATTAGTTTTATAAAACTGTAATATCAATATAGCTATAGATTAAGTACTAATAGTAATTAAGAAGCAATAAAATTATTATCTTCAAAAACTAAGACGGTTAGGTGAGGTTGTGGTTTTCTATTCAGTTTTTCAGGTAAACTCAAATACTGTATTCACATTATATTTGACAGTACGATTTAATACTAAGTAAAAATAAGTACAATTCCTAACTGCTATGAATAGTACATAATTGCACTTATTTGTCTTCTTACATTTACCACCCCATTTTTGGAGGACGGGCTGGGGTGTGTACGAACGCAGACTAAGTCTATACGTACACCCTTCAGTAGGCTGGTGTTTAAGCCAGATCCAGTAACATAAATTTCTCTTAAATATTCGATTTACATCAAATTATATATTTTTGGGTTATATATTTAGTTTAGCAACATTATTATGATAATGAGAGCTATAAAAAATACACATTTTGGAACTGATTTATTAATTTTATTATTTCAAAGCCGTAGGTTACTGAACTGTGGCGACGAAATCACACGCCTGGTTGATACCTGGTTGATAGGGTTCTGGGAGTTCTTCTACTCCCCAAGCCCGGCTCGAGGCCAGGCTTGACTTGTGAGAGTTTGGTCCACTAGGCTGTTGCTTGAAGCGGCCCGCAGGCCCACATACCCACCACAGCCCGGTTGGTCCGGCACTCCTTGGAGGAATAAATCTAGTTTCCTCTTGAAGATGTCCACGGTTGTTCCGGCAATATTTCTTATGCTCGCTGGGAGGGTATTGAACAACCGTGGACCTCTGATGTTTATACAGTGTTCTCTGATTGTGCCCTACAGCACCTCTGCTCTTCACTGGTTATATTCTGCATTTTCTTCCGTATCGTTCACTCCAGTACGTTGTTATTTTACTGTGTAGATCTGGTACTTGGCCCTCCAGTATCTTCCAGGTGTATATTATTTGATATCTCTCTCGTCTTCTTTCTAGTGAGTACATTTGGAGGGCTTTGAGACGATCCCAATAATTTAGGTGCTTTATTGCAACTATGCGTGCCGTATATGTTCTCTGTATTCCCTCTATTTCAGCAATCTCTCCTGCTCTGAAGGGGGAAGTGAGTACTGAGCAGTACTCAAGATGGGACAACACAAGTGACTTGAAGAGTACAACCATTGTGATGGGATCCCTGGATTTGAAAGTTCTCGTATTCTATCCTATCATTTTTCTGGCTGTCGCAATATTTACTTGGTTATGCTCCTAAACGTTAGGTCATCAGACATCATTATTCCCAAATCCTTTACATGCTGTTTTCCGACTATGGGCACATTTGATTGTGTTTTGTACCCTGTATTAGTTTTAAAGTCCTCATTTTTACCGTACCTGAGTACCTGGAATTTATCACTGTTAAACATGATGTTAGTTTCTGATGCCCAGTCAAAAACTTTATAATATCAGCTTGAAATGTTACTTGCACTTGGTGTTGCCTGGTGCCTGGTGTGGCCAACACTTGCCTGGTGTTGTGTTTCGATTTCCAGTAACAAAAAGTTCTCTCAAATATTCGATTTACATCAAATTATAATTTTTGGGTTACATATTTAGTTTAGCAACATTATTACGGTAATAAGAGCTATAAAAAAATACTTACTTGGACCGATTTATTAATTTTATTATTTCGAAGCATAGATCACTGAACTGTGCGACGAAATCAAACAAAACAAGCATGTTGTTGTGTGGACAGGGATTAGACCCGTCCACTCGTGCTGGAGTTGTGCTGCCATAACGTGAATAATTTCTCAAATAGCAGATATCTGTCATATTACAGTATATTTTGGTTTATATTTAGTTTAGTTTAATTAGGAATAATAAAGTTATTTAAACACCAGTTTAGAAATGATTTTAATGTGAAACGTTCAATCATGGGTCACTGAACTATGACAACACAGACGAAAGTGAGTGAAACCTCACTGTAAGTTAGGTTACTGTACAGTATTCTCTTATCTGTCCACCTCACTCATCTTGTTTCATCACAGAAAATGTATATAAGAAGACTTTCAACACATTAGCTAGCTATTCCCGCTTCAGCCTTAAATTAATTTACAAAGATACGTGTGCCATAAATCGATGAACGAAATCATTGAAACTATAGTCGTTCATGTGTGGACAATTCTGGCTGGTGTTTGGTTCATATGATTCACTTGTTGTGTGGTCCACTTGGTGATTCAACTGTCCTATGAAGGAATTATTAATTCTAATCTGTGATAGAATGAGACAGTTTTCCACCACGCTGTGAGCTCTGTCCCAACATTGTAAGCTTGTGGACTGCTTGTGGTCCACTTGTGTGGTCCACTTGTGGATCCAATTTGTCATATGAAGGAATATATAATTGTAATCTGTGATGTATGGGAAAGTTTTCCACCACTCTGTGAACTCTGTCCCAACATTGTAAGCTTGTGGACCACTTGAACTCTGTCCCAACATTGTAAGCTTGTGGACCACTTGTGGACCACGTGAGCGGTCCCATTGTGTGGTCCACTGTGTGGCGAATTGTCATGTGAAGGAATTAATAATTGTAATCTGTGATAGAAGGGGAAAGTTTTCCACCAGTCTGTGAACTCTGCCCCGACGTTGTAAGCAAATCCGAACATCCCCGGTTTCGGCGAACCATTGTTCGTCAAACCGGGTGAGTAAATCCAGCCTGAAAAGTGGTTGCGAACTAGCCATATATTCGTTGAATCTGGGTACGTTGAATTGAGGTTGTACTGTACTTGATCACTACGACAAGTCACTGAGGCATTAGAAGAAAAACAGAATGCCGATGTGGTATACACGGACTTCGCAAAGGCTTTCGATAAATGTGACCATGGAATGATACCACACAAAATGAGGTTAACCACTTACCCTGCGCGCCAAGTATTCTCAAGTATTCTGAGCAGTCGGGAAACTGCCCCAACCGAGAAAACTCTTTGATTTTTCGGTACCAATTCTAAATGTGTATGAGGTTGGTTGTGTACGAAATGGACTTGTAGGACCCTCCAGTGAGAGACAGCCATCTTGGAAAAAATTCCAGAATGCCCTAGCTCTGCTGGGTTAGTACTGAATGAGCAACCATGGGTGACGTACGTGCCTTTGGCTCCCCAAATACCTGTCCAACGTGGTTTGAAAGATAAAGCTCTGTCAGTGAAATTCAAACATTATTGTCTGAGAACATAAGGGTCATAATATTGAAGAAGCTAGGCGCAATAAGGACCTAACACAAAGGTCGGATACAAGTGATACAGCACCTATGAGGACGATACAGCGAGCGTATCCAGTTGTAGCTCTGAACGTCACCCTTGCAATCCTATGCTATCTCCAATTTATTTAGATGATACATAGTGAATTGTTTTCTGTGTTCAGTGATGATGCATCTGATACAAGTAGCATAGATGAACAGTATTAACGGCTTCCATGGTGGTGTTTTCCATAGATATTTTCAAGAATACCTGAATCTCTTCCTGACTGACGGACACACTCTGAGGCTAGCTTAATCTCTTCCTGACTGATGGACAATCTTTGAGGCTAGCTGAATCTCTTTCTGACTGATGGACACTCTTTGAGGCAAGCTGAATCTCTTTCTGTGTGGGACCATACAAAGCGATCTTTTCAAGACTACCTTACAAATTGATCTTTCCTATAATCTTTCAATACTACCTTATGCTTTACAAGCTTGGCTACATACAACCTACAAGTACAGTACAACCTCGATTCAACATACTATATGGGACAACCCCAGTTCGTTGGAGCGTTGGATTCGTTGCAAGAGGTGACCTTCAGAAGGCGTTTGTGTCAGTGTCTTTTTTTTTCTTGTACACAATAAAAATGCATTATCATATTACATACTGTACCTATATATTACTTCTTTAATAAAAATACTGTAATTCATAAATTTACCTTATTGTTGAAGTTATGTCCATCTTGAAGTTTCGTGAAGCTGTGAATGCTCTACAGTAAATACGTACTGCAGTGCATTATGCCGTTAGCACTGTGTTGATTAAAAGTAGTTCTGCTGTATGTTGATGTGACGGTGTTCCCACCCTTCTAATTCTCCCACGCCTGCTGTAAGAGTCATGTCCACTATTCCCGAGCGTTCTCTACATTGCAGGCATCAATTGAACATATGTGGGAGAGAACGGTATTCTCGAAGAGCCGAGAAATTTGCGAAAATATAGTATTTTGGCCTGTGGGATAGGCCCTTTAGGGAGCCAATATGGCGCTGGCGAGTCTGTTCTCCCGCCAAAACTGTGTGACGTCAGTGGCGCCAGATTGGTCACCGTCAGCGACGTGGCACTGGGAGCCAATGAAAACCAACTTTGGGAAAAGTGACGTCACATAGGCATGGGAGGTCCGGCCGTGTTGGCGCCGTGGTGATATCAGTCTTTCACGACACGTCCGAGAGGTAGGACGCGCGATCGGTCGTCCTGTCAGAGTGACGGATTTACCGAACTCCGGTGGATGTAAGCGTCTCCAGTTGTTGGCACGCACTCTGTGAGGTCTTCCTGCAACCCAGATGTGGCTCAGATAAGGAATTGACAGAATATTGAGCAACAAGTGCTCAGGGACAGGTGTGTTGCAAGAAGTGGGCCGGGCATCGACGTGTGTCGTCATTGGCAGTTCACCAGTATAGGAGACAGCTTAGTGGCCGGGCCAATTCACCGTGAGTGGACCGGGTTGACCGCCTTGTCAACCAGGTTGAACGTGTGATCGACGATCCTGTCAAGTTTGACAGTAACCCCACCTTCGTGGAACCCTACGAGTCAACAGTTGGATGCAAGCACGTCAAGAGGTCTTCCCAAATACCTAGCGATATATCTAGACGACGAGGGAATTGACAGTGTTGTGAGCTTCAAGTGCTCTGAAGTCGGGTGCTGTGCGTGTGGAGCTTAAGCAGTGTCGTCCGGGACGGCTGATAACTTCACAGTGACTTCGTAGTGGTGAGAGGCAGTTCCTCTGGGAGTACAGTGACAAGAACTAATTGGGAAACGTGCGACGACCGCCGAGACGTAGGCTGGCTGCCGTAGTTGGGAGGAAAGTTGACGGCCAGGAGACCGACTTCAACCCTGCGACGTACTGTAGAGGAAGGAGCACGGACCTGCAGTGTACAGAAGCGGCGAGACGCGACATCCTAAGGCGGGGGCTTGTGTTTCTGGATGGTGAACGAGGCGAGAGCCTGGACCAGGAGCTACAACCCAACTGTCATCCTAGGATAGGTGAAGTAGGTGTTTACAGTTACCCTCCTATTTCCCCTTTAGTTAGCTATATTTTTCTTGTCAGGATATTTTATATGTCGTGAGCAAGTCTCACCTGAGTTTAAGTCACAGAGAGCACAGTATGTGGTGAGCCTACCCAGAGCGCTCACAGTATCAGTTTACATATATAAATGCCTGTGTGTTGATCTCTATGATCTATTGATATAAATGCCTGTGGATTGATCTCTATGATCTATTGATATAAATGCCTGAGTGTTGATCTCTATAATCTATTGATATAAGTGCCTGTGTGTTGATCTCTATAATCTATCGATATAAATGCCTGTGTGTTGATCTCTATGATCTATTGATATAAATGCCTGTGTATTGATCTTCATGATGTATATATATATATATATATATATATATATATATATATATATATATATGCAATTGACGATCACAAAACACTGATCATTTTATGCGGAAAAACCACAGAGAAAAATGAAAGGAGGTAACGTTTCGACTTTGTTAAAGCCTTTGTCAAACCAGACTGACAAGAGGAGAAGGGAATTGGGAGGATATATAGGCCGACACCTGACCAACCCAACCCTAGGGAAAGAATTAACCAGAGACAGGTAAAGCTTAGCTTAGAATGGTCAAAGAGGATTAAGCGGTCAGAGAAAAAGGATGAAAGATTAAAGAAAAGCCTCATGAACATGCAATAAATGAATATATAATATAAAATTATAATGAGACATTGTAAGCCTCTCTAACAATTACAGTTTTTCTTAAACTGTTGTGCAATATTATAACTTAAAAATGGATCAAGTTTGTACATTCCAGTACTAACATTAAGAAGATTTCGACACTGACTGATTAGAGCAGACTCAATCAAATTCCGTTCCACGAAATCCCCACAATTGGTAATGCTTTTTGCACCATTCCAGTTAATATTGTGATCGCATAAATTCGTATGTAGATACAATGCATTAGACGTTTGGGCAGTTCTAATACTATAACATGTTGTGACAACCGCAATTGTAAGGACTTTCCTGTTTGTCCAAGGTACACAGAATCACAATCATTGCAGGGAATTGAATACACGCAACCTGCTGTATCAGGGAGTTTTTATTAAATTGGATTTGATCGTACTATTAGTGAACACCAAATTTATATTAAGTTTCTTAAAAATCAAAGACAATTTTCAAGTCNTCAGTTCTGGGAGGCCACTTAGTAGCATGTCTTTGCACCTTTTCCAGTTTGTTGATGTGCTTCTTAAGATATGGGCACCACACAACCGCTGCATATTCTAGCTTTGGCCTAACAAAAGTCGTGAACAATTCTTTAATATATCACCATCCATGTACAGTATTTAAAAGCAATTCTAAAGTTAGAAAGCGTGGCATAGGCTCCTCGCACAATATCTTTATGTGGTCCTCAGGTGATAGATTTCTATCTAGAACCACTCCTAGATCTCTTTCTTTATCAGAATTCTTTAAAGATTTCTCACATAATATATAGGTTGTGTGGGGTCTATGTTCTCCTATTCCACATTCTATAACATGGCATTTATTAACATTAAATTCCATTTGCCAAGTGGTGCTCCATATACTTATTTTGTCCAGGTCTTCTTGAAGGGCATGACAATCATCTAAGTTTCTTATCCTTCCTATTATCTTAGCATCATCAGCAAACATGTTCATATAATTCTGTATACCAACTGGTAGATCATTTAAATAGACAATAAACATCACTGGTGCAAGAACTGAACCCTGTGGTACTCCACTTGTGACATTTCTCCAGTCCGATACATTGCCTCTGATCACTGCCCTCATTTTTCTATCAGTCAGAAAATTTTTTATCCATGTTAGAAGCTTACCTGTCACCCCTCCAATATTTTCCAGTTTCCAGAACAACCTCTTATGTGGAACTCTGTCGAAAGCCTTTTTTAGGTCCAGATAGAGGCAGTCAACCCAACCATCTCTTTCCTGTAATATCTCTGTTGCTCGATCATAGAAACTGAGTAAATTCGATACACAGCATCTTCCAGATTGAAAACCATACTGTCTGTCTGATATTATATCATTTCTCTCCAGGTGTTCTACCCATTTAGTTTTAATTATTTTTTCCAATATGGTGGGCAAGCATTACTGCTTATCGGCCCAGAATTTTCTCTTTCGATGGTATCTGCTGTAGCATGGTGCAGGACACAATGCCACATCACACGTCTTGCACTTATAGTGTGTGTCCTTCCTTTTACCCGACATTTTGCACACACGACACCTCAGACGCTTCTGTATCTTTACTTGGGTATCTGAAAAGTTTCTGTTGAGGCGTTCTGGATTATCCACAATACAGGGTCTTGTTGTAGCAGAAGGACCACTAGTGATAATCACAGCCTCGTCTTCTGACTCAGACGATGAAGGTAAGTCTGCAGGTACAGGTGAAGTGAATAGTGGGCGCCTCACACCTGAAGGTCCTGCTGTAGGAGGTCTGGGTGTTGATGGTCCTGGTGTTGCAACATTGGCTCCAGTGGCATTGACATCAGCAGCATGTGGGATGTCATCATCTTCCTCAGGCCAGTTACTAAACTTATAGAACAATAGTGCAGCAATGACTTGTTCATGGAAATGGAGTAATGTCAGTTTCCTTCTATCTGTTGTGTAATAGTTGTACATCACATAAGCATTGTAGATAGCCATTTGCACAAATAGAAGGTCATTTTCTTCGTCCATTTGTGAGTTTTCCTTGTGAAGTGATAATATTTGATCATTTGGTCAAAGTGATCAACACCTTTCATGTTTGTATTGTAGTCACAGATTGCATTCGGCTTGTTAACAGTTACCTACTGCACTGAGGTTGTTCCATCACGATAGGCGCGCATTTAAAAACCAGTCCCCCCAAAAATCGGATAAAAACCTGATTTTTGGCAATTATTTTAGTGGACGACACAGCATTGCGTCATCATCAAGATTACCGACAGTAAACGGAATACACAATGCTGCGTCGTCACCGGACGAAAGTGTTAAAAAATGTTAGGCTAAGCTACATACGTAAATACATAGATACACAGATTTATGAATGCATTAATGTGAATTTATAATGGTGAAATTTAATTCTGATCAGCTTCCACATATACTTTATACACATACACACACACACACACACATACATACACACAAAAATGACACAAACACAAAAAAGACACATAGACACAAAAATGGAATCAATACAGGAAGAGGCCAAACCCCCAAACATACAAACGATACAAAGATGCGAGAAACAACTACACAGCAGTGAGGAGAGAGGCAGAAAGAAATTTTGAAAAAGGGATTGCAGACAAATGTAAAACAGAACCAGGTCTATTCTATAAATTCATAAACAACAAATTGCAGGTAAAGGATAATATTCAGAGGTTGAAAATGGGAAATAGATTCACGGAAAATGAAAAGGAAATGTGTGAAACACTAAACGAAAAGTTCCAAAGTGTGTTTGTACAAAATGAAATCTTTAGGGAACCAGACACAATAAGAATTCCAGAGAACAACATAGAGCACATAGAGGTGACTAGAGACGAAGTGGAAAAAATGCTCAAGGAGCTAAGTAAGAACAAGGCAGTTGGTCCAGATGGAGTTTCACCATGGGTTCTGAGAGAATGTGCACCTGAGCTCAGCATTCCACTTCACTGATTTTTCAGGCATCCCTGTTTACAGGAGTTGTAGCTGATGTGTGGAAAAAGGCTAACATAGTTCCAATCTACAAAAGTGGAAGCAGGGAAGACCCCCTTAATTATAGACCTGTATCATTGACAAGTGTAATAGTCAAAATATTGGAAAAAATAATTAAAACTAAATGGGTAGAACACCTGGAGAGAAATGATATAATATCAGACCGACAGTATGGTTTTCGATCTGGAAGATCCTGTGTAACGAACTTACTCAGTTTTTATGATCGAGCAACAGAGATTTTACAGGAAAGAGATGGTTGGGTTGACTGCATCTATCTGGACCTAAAAAAGGCTTTCGACAGAGTTCCCCATAAGAGGTTGTTCTGGAAACTGGAACATATTGGAGGGGTGACGGGTAAGCTACTAACATGGATGAAAAATTTCCTAACTGACAGAAAAATGAGGGCCGTAATCAGAGGCAAGGTATCGGATTGGAGGAATGTCACGAGTGGAGTACCACAGGGTTCAGTTCTTGCACCGGTAATGTTCATTGTCTACATAAACGATCTACCAGAGGGATTACAGAATTACATGAACATTTTTGCTGATGATGCTAAGATAATAGGGAAGATAAGAAACCTAGATGATTGTCATGCCCTTCAAGAAGACCTGGACAAAATAAGTATTTGGAGCAACACTTGGCAAATGGAATTTAATGTGAATAAATGCAATGTTATGGAATGTGGAATTGGAGAACATAGACCCCACACAACCTATAAATTATGTGAGAAATCTTTAAAGAATTCTGATAAAGAAAGGGATCTAGGGGTGGTTTTAGATAGAAAACTGTCACCTGAGGACCACATCAAGAACATTGTGCGAGGAGCCTATGCTACACTTTCTAACCTAAGAATTGCTTTTAAATACATGGATGGAGAAATACTAAAGAAATTGTTCACGACTTTTATTAGACCAAAGCTGGAATATGCAGCGGTTGTATGGTGCCCATATCTTAAGAAGCACATCAACAAACTGGAAAAGGTGCAACGACATGCCACTAAGTGGCTCCCAGAAATGAAGGACAAGAGCTATGAGGAGAGGTTAGAGGCATTAAATATGCAAAAACTAGAAGATAGAAGAAAAAGAGGCGATATGATCACTACGTACAAAATAGTAACAGGAATTGATAAAATCGACAGGGAAGATTTCCTGAGACCTGGAACTTCAAGAACAAGAGGTCATAGATTTAAACTAGCTAAACACAGATGCCGAAGAAACGTAAGAAAATTCACCTTCGCAAATAGAGTGGTAGACGGTTGGAACAAGTTAAGTGAGAAGGTGGTGGAGGCCAAGACCGTCAGTAGTTTCAAAGCGTTATATGACAAAGAGTGCTGGGAAGACGGGACACCACGAGCGTAGCTCTCATCCTGTAACTACACTTAGGTAATTACACTTAGGTAATTACACACACACATACACACATATATTGTCTCTTTTACTCTGACAGGGTGAGATAGCTGACAGAGAAACTAGTGTGCAATTAAGAATTTAACCACTGAAGGTGATTAAGATGCTTTTACAAGCTCAGGTTATATAGTTACATTACATGGTTAATCTAGGGTAGTATTAGTAGGCATCCATCAGTCTCAGGAGACTAGAGTTGCGCTCTGCTGTCAGCCTGGTCTGGAGTGGCCTCACCAGGGCGCAAAGCCAGGGTAGATTGATTCGGGAGAGAAGCTGTTACCCAGGCAGCAGGTCCCCACTCTCCACGGCGCTGAAAAGCTCCAATGGAAAGGCATACGCCAATACGATTGGTTCCAGTGCCGTCGCAGGAACTGTGAGTTCCGGTACAAGTCCAATATATCATCAAGTGTTCCAGTACTCATATAGTAGTTACAGAGTTCAGCATACCTTAGCCCAGGAGGGTGAAAGTCAGTCAATATGGGACATTCTACAATATAATGTTCAAGTGAGTGCATGTTTTCTCTTTCACAAAGTTGACACATTGTGTACTCGACATTTGGGTTTTGAGAAAGCTGCCAGATACGTCTATATCCCAGGCGTATTCTGGCAACTATGACATCACATTGCCGAGTTCTTGTTCTATTAGTCCCATATGTGAATGTCTCCTCACGATATCTATCATAATATTTAATACTACAATTTTCAGGTCTTTGTGAATTTGTTAGGTCGGTGAGATCTTCATTAGATATTTGTTTGTATTCATTTTGTCACTGCTAGTGAAACACCCATATCAATTTTTACTACTGGTTTTCTACAGGCTGTCTTTGCAAGTATAACAACAGTGTCATGCCTTGAGATGCCAACATGTGATGGAATCCATAGGAATTTAATTTCAAATCTGTTTTCTTTAGCAGCTAAAACATTCATTCGAATATTACTGACTATTTTGTATTGTGCCAGGCCTACCAGTTTCTGGTTCTCCCATTCAAATTCAATCTGGCTCCACACGTGTTAACAAGCTTGGATCAGGTCGTGGTTCGTATTCATTTGCTTCGTGTTTAGGTTCTGGCCTACCTCAACGACTGGCTCTTGTGGGCTCTCAGCTGGTCCATGTGCCTGCTCACCAAGGATCGAGTTCTTTCCCAGATCACTTGGTTCAAGTTCCTGATGAACTGGCAGAAGTCCCAGTTGGTTCTGTCCCTGGTTCAGACATGACTCCGGAAGCTTTGACCCGTTTGCATCAGGTCTGGGTGGCCCAACAATTTATGGCACCTCAATGTTGTGCAGGAACCTCAACTTTGCCATTCTCATCTATCCCTTAGGCATGGTTTGTTTTTGGAAGCTGTTCAGGTTTATCCAAAGGAGCCCCTTTCACCGTTGTCGCGATCATTGGGTGTGGACTCCATCGGCCCTTCACCGGTTGCTTTGTCACAGGTTTCCTCTTCGGGTTGTTCAGGGTTTGGTTCCCTGGGGGCCATCTTCTGCCCATACTTGACATCTTCAGATGCTACGAGACTCAGTTGGGGTTCTGTGATCAGCACTCACCAGGCCAGCCAGAGCAATTAAGTTCCTCGTTTCCAGGTACTTAAATGTGGTGGAAACAAGGAACTTAAATGATATACAGGGTACAGGGCACAATCAGACTTACTCATAGAAGGAAAGCAACACATAAAAGATCTAGGAATTATGACATCCGATGACCTGACATTTAGTGAATATAACCGAACAAATATAGCAGCAGCCAGGAAAATGACAGGATGGATTACGAAAACATTTAAATCCAGAGATCCCACAGCAGTGCAAATACTATTTACGGTAAATCACTAGTTCTGTCCCATCTATAGTATTGATCAGTATTCACTTCCCCTTTCAGAGCAGGAGAGATTGCTGAAAAAGAACACAGAGAACCTATATGGCACACAAAAACATGATAAAATACCTAACTTATTGGGACCATCTCAAAGCTCTCAAAATGTACTCTGAATAAGAGACAAAAAAGGTATCAAATAATAACATCAAATAATTTGGTTGTTTTCATTGTGGGGGAGTTCCTTTGGCAATATTTGGGCTCCAGTCTCATTTTTAAATCATGCAGTACCGTAGTTTGTTTTGATTCACCTATCTTTCTGGGTGCTTCCCTGGTGGTGGCAAAGATGGTAAACCTTAAATGTAAAGTGT
Source organism: Procambarus virginalis (assembly GCA_020271785.1). Taxonomy (NCBI): domain Eukaryota; kingdom Metazoa; phylum Arthropoda; class Malacostraca; order Decapoda; family Cambaridae; genus Procambarus; species Procambarus virginalis. The sequence goes on from WNGS01009202.1 coordinate 6,202,315, forward strand.
TCATAGGTCATTGCTCCCTTTGCCTCTCTGAGGGGGGGCCAGGTTCTGGCTTGTGATCCCCGGTAGGCAAAAAGAACTCGGCAGCTGATGCCACTCACACTCAAATTGTATGGTACTTAATCAGTATGATAGCTTCAAGGAGCTAATGGGGCTCCCCCCCAAAACAGGCTAATTCTAATCCTATATAAAAGTATTTAATACTTTTTATATTAAAATTTTCTTATCTAACCAGCATTAGGAGCAAAGACAGAAAACCAGCGTTGAATGTAATGAAACGCCATTTTCTGGGTGAGTCCCGGAGGCTCCCCGGAGCTATCCCAGGCTGATATGCTAATGTCAGACTTTGGCATCAGTCATGTGTATGGAGTTCTTAGGCCTACCGGGGACCACGGCCAGAACCGGGCCCCCCTCAGAGAGGCAAGGGGAGCAATGGCCTATAGAAGCCCCAGTGTGGTTGGAAGCATTCTATGTCTGCCATCGAACGGGACAGGCACCCAGAAAGGTAAGCGCCGAAAAACAAACCCCTATTCTGGTTAAAATTGCTACCAAAAGCCGAACTAGTGGATAGAACTCCCCAACAGAAAAACAAGCAAACTAGTATGACGTCACACGTCACCGCGCCGCTGTCTGCGCAGCTCCCCCCTCCCCGGGAGGGGGAAGGGGAAGCCCCAGACCTCCCACGCCGGCTATCCACCCATCAGTTCTGAGGCTGGATGTCAAAACACGCGAAAAACCGCCGACCGGAGGGAGGGAGGGTTGCCGGGGAGCCTCCGGGACTCACCCAGAAAATGGCGTTTCATTACATTCAACGCTGGTTTTCTGGGGGGAGCCCCATCGGCTCCCAGGAGCTAACTACCCACAGAGGAAGATCAAAGGGACGGAACCGGGAGGCGGACACCACACACCCCCCAAGGATGTGAGACAACTGGCAGCAACGCCAACCCAAGGCGCCACAGCCCCGAAAAGTCTCGATAACAACACAAGAACAACGAGCAGCAAGGCCCCGGACGAACACCAAAGATCCATGCCCGAAAGACTGCTAGGACACGTCGTCCAGACAGCAGCGAGAGCAGCAAAGCCATGAACGCCACAGGCATGAAGTAAGAACACAGGCAGCTGAGCTGCAAGAACACGGCTGACAACCCGGGACACCATCACACGCGAACCGGGAAGAACAGAACCGGATCAACGCAAAACGCGCTCCGGACACAGACGCCGTGGCACACAAACAACAGCGGAAGGCCGCCACTGAACAAAAACCACGACACACCCCCGGCCCGACCAACGAAACACCAACAAACCATGGACCCCTCCAGAACGCAGCAGCCCCACCCCGCACCAGAAAAGATGGAGACTGCTGCCACCGAACAACCAAAACGCTAAAACCAAAGGAGCAGGAAAGATCAGCGACTCGACCCCCAGAGGCAAATGCCAAAAGGAAAAAGACCCGACGAAAACCGGAACCGAAGGGGCACTACCAACCGACCGAGGAGAAGACAGAGCCCGCTGACCAGAGACCAGGATGGTGCAAGCGGCGCACGAACAGGCCGGAGGTGAAACAACGCACAAGACAGCTTACTAACGGTGCAGAAGCAACACCAAGACCGAAAGCAAGCCAAAGCGGCTCCGCCAGCGCCGCACGAAAAGAGGCGACAGTATGTGGCACGACGACGGCCCCAACCCACACCAGAAAACCAAGCCGACGCTAACAAGAGGAAGCACCTAAGAAGGGACAGGAAAAGGAAGGACCGCCAAAATACCCCATACTGCCGCCAAGAGAAATACCAGGTGGGACACCTACCACGAAGCCACCCGACCACCAACCGGAGGCGAGACCATGAGGCAGAGCGTAAGCAGCCCCGACAAGGCCCCTCCGAGCCCAGGAAAAGGCGGAGCCGCAGGAAGATCTCGGGCGCGACCACCGACACTCAGGCGGTACAAGGAGATGGAACGTCTGCCGAACAGAAAACTCCCCAAAGCAAGCAAACCCGCCAGGAGTTCAGAAACGACGGGTCCGACGCGAGACATTGCAAGACCCCGAAAAAACCAACCGGCAGGGCAAGCTAGGAAACCAAAGAAGTCGGAAGGGTTGCCGCCAGAAACAGTACCCGAACCAAGGGGTACGAGCAACTGCAACATACTGAGACAAAGTAGCACACCACAGGACACAGGCCGAAAAAATGCCCAAGAAGCCAAGGAACACACGCACAACACTCCTGCAGCAGAGGAGGAAAGAAGGGAACGCACAAGGAAATGAAGTGGTAGAAACTGACCACACACCCCAACACAGCAGCAAGTGCAGGCAAAACCGACCAAAGGAGATGCCAAGAAAACGACTGGGGTGAGGTAGGACGAAAAAGCAGAAGCACAAAAACCCCAGGAAAACAACCAGGGGTAGACAATCAGGCAGGGACTCATAACAGCAGCAAAGTGCCACACCACAACCAGACACACGAACAAGGACACACCAAAGGAGTGTCTTCAAGAGAACAAGAGGTCATAGATAAACTGGCTAAACACAGATGCCGAAGAAATATAAGAAAATCACTTTCGCAAACAGAGTGGTAGACGGTTGGAACAAGTTGGGGGAGAAGGTGGTGGAGGCCAAGACCGTCAGTAGTTTCAAAGCGTTATATGACAAAGAGTGCTGGGAAGACGGGACACCACGAGCGTAGCTCTCATCCTGTAACTACACTTAGGTAATTACACTTAGGTAATTACACCACCGCAAAACATGGTACCAATGCACACGTGCAGTAGCAGCAACAGGCACCACCGCAACATGCAACAGGTAAGTAGCAACTCGCTTCTGCAAAGGCAGAGAACGGAGCAGACAGACCCCAGACAGGGCCCACGGTGACACGACATAACCCAGCAGGCCCGGAAACTCGCACACCAGGCGACCGACAGCGGAGAAACCCCGCTCAATACCTGCTGGATGGGGTAGTGGCTCATTTACACCCCAAGCCGGCCCGAGGCCAGGCTAGACCGGCCAGAGGGTGGCCCACCAGGATGGGCCGGAACTTCTATTCGAAAGCAAGCTAGTGTGCCTCGAAAGTCCACGGACGTACCAGCAATAAGGCGTATGCTCGCAAGTAGGTCGTGTAACAACTGCAGACCTCTGACGGATATACAGTGTTCCCGATTGTGCCTATAGCACCACTGCACACCACTGGTATTATCCCGCAAGTTCTACCAAATAGGTGGGACCCAAGAGCCAGAGCTCAAAACCTTGCAAGCACAGCCAGGAGCTCTACCAGGTGAGTACAGAACCAAGACCACAACCCCCACCTCATAACACTAAAAAGGGCGGGTCCTCTGAAGGACCCCAGCATGGGTTGGACATGCACAAGAGTGGGACAGGAAGGGGTGAAAAAAGGACAGTCACTGGTGTGCGAACGGTCTCAGACGTACAAAAAGAAACCTAAAGAAAGACAGGTATATAAACAACACCGCATTCAGCGCCCCGCCAAAAGACGCCAGACCGCAGAAACTCACCCGGTGAACGGTGGCACGAATGTGACACGACTCGACCGTGCCCAGAGGAGCCTGGGAGCACCGCCAGGTGAAGACACCAGAGCCGGACCTGCAGGAGAGCAGGGTAGAGGCGAAGATGGAGGCCCACACCCATGACACACGGAAAACCTCGGCGGCCTCCCCACAACTGGAAACCAGGACACCCCCGCAGCAAGGGAGAAGAGCGAGAGGCGAAGCACTTGAGCAAAAAGGCGTCAAACACCAGCACTGAAACACACCGCCCAAACCAAAACAAACTCCACGGCGCATGCGCAGGACACGCTGGCCGAACCGCACAACTCTCTGCGAGAAGGCGCCCACCAGGACTACTGCACCAGAAAAGTAGCCAAAAGAGGATGCAGGAACAAGAAAACCGGCCAACGAAGCAAAGATAGAGCCCAAAAAAGCACCCAACCGGGCCACAATCAGCCCAACAAGGCTACAAGTAGCCCAACAGGACTACAAGTAGCCCAACAGGGCTACAAGTAGCCCAACAGGACTACAAGTAGCCCAACAGGGCTACAAGGAGCCCAACCGGCCCATAAGCAGCCCAACCGGGCCAAAAGTACCCCAACCGCAAGTAGCCCAAAACAGCGACAAGGATGAGGAGCCGACAGACGTTCCAATAATGCGGGAAGTAGCGAAAAACCTTCCCGAACCCTCGAGAACACAGAAGCAAACACTAGTCCCGAGGGCACACAGAGGTGCAGGCGCACCCGAGACCAGAAGTCACGTAGAACCCCAAGAACGGGGAAACATGACGAAAATACTGTCCCCAAAAAATGGTGTGGGGGAAACATCCACCCACAGGACGGAACCAACCGACTCAAAGGCCAAGGAACCGAGCCCGGGGAGGGGCGACGCCCAAAAGCACGTACAGCGAGTGGGAAGAAAACCCCACTCCGCGTAACCACAAACCCTGCCTAGAGGGGGATAAAACCCCCACGGGGTCCTACGGGGCCAAGGCCTCCCCAGCCCCGGGAACCTACACAACAGGCCCCGGGGCTGAGCCGTCCCCCAAAGCCCGGCCGTACCAGAAAACCGGGGCAGCCGTGAAACACTAAGGAAGGGAGCCCACTGGCAGACTTACAACACGGCTCTAGGAACAGGCTCAAATGCCCCCGTCATACCCGGAAGGGGAATTCCCCGAGACCGCCCGAGCCTCAACACCATCAAACCCCGCCCTGAAACTACAGACGGTAAGGAACCGGATGCAGGCAGGAAGGGGAATCCAGGGGAAAACAAGAACCAAAACGGGGCAGCCCCGGGGCTCCCGGGGAGTAAACCACGAGAGCGTTGCCACACCAAGGCTCAAGTGCAACGCCCCTGCTGCCCGCACCCGCTTAGTCAGCGCAACTGGGTAACCGAGCCACAACGAGCAAACTAACTCGCAGGACTCCGGGTCGAAGGTGTCACCGACCCCACAGGCAGCAGACGGAGGCAAAACAGAGTGTCACCCAGAGACAAGGGGTGAGCAACCCTCAAACTCGCTGGAAGCAAGGGGGACTCTGGGGTCACATCCATCGGACCCACGTGCCCCCAGGGGTTTCCCACGGTCCCGAGCGTTTACTATAAGAGGACTCGCGCTCAGGTAATCCCAGGCAGGGTACTGCTAACCGGCGCCCAAGGCTACCAAACAACTTTCTAAGAGCTGAACCCTGGGACGTGTACACTCACAGGGACCTAGCAGGGGGTGCCACCAGAAATACTCAGAACACAAGGGACCCAAGGGGTAGAATGAAGGCAGACCCCCTCACCAGGTAGATAAACAAAAAGAAAAGAAAAACCCCGCAAGAGGACAGCGTACCCAAGCGGAACAGAACCGGCCGCTATGATGGGAAAAGACAACCTGCACAGTACCCTGCGCCCACCAGTGCAAAACTGCCCCTTACTCTAAGGCGAACAAGGGAGACAGAACACCCGAGCACACAAAGAGCGGCCGAAAACCAAGCAGTAAACGGCCTAGCAGGGGCAGACCCCAAGGAACTTGTGGAAGGTGGCCCCAAGTCCCAAGGGCAGTACTTACAGGGCACCTAGGGAAGGGAACCCTAGGCGTATGCAGCCCGAGTACTGGAGAATCACTCCCGGAAAATGGTGATCACTAGAAAACAGACACCACACTCTAGGTACAGTGCCGAAACAAACCACTGGAGCCAGAGCACATAACCGGTGCCTATAGCATCAGCCGAAGAACTGAAGGGTGGATAGCCGGCGTGGGAGGTCTGGGGCTCCCCCTTCCCCTCCCGGGGAGGGGGGAGCTGTGCAGACAGCGGCGCGGTGACGTGTGACGTCATACTAGTTTGCTTGCTTTTCTGTTGAGTTCTATCCACTAGTTCGGCTTTTGGTAGCAATTTTAACCAGAATAGGGGGTTTGTTTTGAGGCACTTACCTTTCTGGGTGCCTGTCCCGGTCGATGGCAGACATAGAATGCTTCCAACCACACGGGGGCTTCTATAGGCCATTGCTCCCCTTGCCTCTCTGAGGGGGCCCAGTTCTGGCCGTGGTCCCCAGTAGGCCTAAGAACTCCATACACATGACTGATGCAAAGTCTGACATTAGCATATCAGCCTGGGATATGCTAAACTACTTTTAACCCTTGTGTTGCTAAGAGCTATTGACCATGTCACCCCACATGTGCATAACAAAAAAAAAATTCTGTTTTCTTCTAAAAATGTTAATTTGTGTTCCCTGATCACAGGAAAAATAACAGGAAGGCTACAAGTAGCTTACGGTAGCCTACCTACCACACGCTAGGTAGGCCCGTATGCGTATCAACAAACTCGTAACCCAATGCAAATTTTTGGACCAAATCAGGCTCGTAACCCGAAAAACTCGTAAACAGGACACTCGTAACCCGGGGTTCCCTGTACTGAACCCCCGGGTTCCACTGAAACATGTTCCTTTGAGGAAAGCCAGAAAGAGATCCAATGAAGAAAGAGAACACAGAACATATAAAAGAAGGATAAAATAATGGAAATGCTTAAGCAACACAAAAACTTTCCATCAAAGAAGAAATAATTAAAATAGGAAGATTGAAGAAATCGAGTGGAAATTGAAACACTCATATCAAAACTGAAGAAAAAGGCAGTTAGAACAGAAAGCAATTCAGGAAATAAAGAAAAATCCAAAAATACTTCTTCACATATGTGAAATCAAAAGCAAAAACCACTGCCAGAATTGGACCTATTCGTACGAGTGAAGGTTCATACACGGAGGATGACAAAGTAATTAGTGAATCCTAAAAAAAGCAGTATGAGGACATGTTTAGCACTCCAATAAACAACATGAAAGTGGAAGATCCAGACAATTCTTCATGCGTAATATCCAAACCCCCTGTAAATAAAACTGAAATCAACACGAGCGTACTAGACTTTGAGAGAGAAATGAAAACATGCCCATGCACTCGGCTCAGGTTCCAGATTCATGGACTTCAATATTTATAAAGAAATGCAAAGTGGCGGTAGCACAGGCACTCGGTATAGTGTGGAGGAAGAGCTTGGACACGGGGGAGATACCAGATGCACTTAAAGTAGCAGACATAGCCCCTATACACAAGGAGGGAGCAAAGCATTGGCAACAGTTACAGACCAGTTGCACTAATGTCCCACATACAAAAGTATTTAAGAGGTGATTAGGGGTCAGGTCACAAATTTCATGGAGACCAATGACCTTCACAACCAGGCCAACATGCATTTCGAGCGGGAAGATCGTGCCTCTCACATCTACAGAACAACCTCGATTCAACGTACCATATGGGA
>WNGS01009202.1:6226473-6246866 GCA_020271785.1 Procambarus virginalis
CAACACCGTCATCTGCACGGTGGCATCGTGCAGACGACGCCACCGCCCTCACCAAAATGGCGGCTCCAAACCTTCTCTTGCTGTTTATACCCTCTATACACACGTTATATATAAGTATCTACATTTGTGTTCACTATAGCGAACCACTAAGCTGGTATGCTGAGTGCAGTCAATAGAAGGTGGCCACACACAGTCAGAAAACATCGCCACCACCCTCCCTCCCACAGCATTACTCCTCCCTCTATGGCGCACAGCGCTAAATATCATCGCAATCCTGCTATTATCAGAACCCTGGTCAGTTTTATCAGTCAGGGGTCTTCTGTAATAATATCATCGCTACATAATAGCATGAACAAGTATATTTTAGCATTTTTAGGCGATGCTGTGGTCACAAGCTGAACAGCAGTGCTGTTAGCTCATGCTGCGTGCGTCAGGCTTGGTTGCTCACTCAATACTGAGACCAATAACACCCGGGTGTTTGGCCCACGATTTTTTTTTAAAATGGCGTCTGTTTACAAGAGCCCTGATGAAGGTGTGGTGAACCCCGTGTATCCGCGGGCCGTTTAAATCTTGCGTAGTACTCCAACACATCATATGACGTGATGCGCAGTTGACTGGTAAAACGCCTAGCACGTCATATGATGTGATGCGCACTTTAAGGGTTAAACAGACATAATTTTCTGGAATAGTATTCCAAGTCCTTAATACTTCGTTTTCCGCATTTCTCTTTGTTACTTTCATCTCTAATCTCTCTCTTTCAATATTTTCCAAGTCAACTCTAAGGTCAACAAACTTCTGCTTCCAAATTGAGCTACTCTGAAATTCAATCGACTGCATCTCAAAATCATCCATGTCTATCCATGAAAACATTTGCAAGTTTAGTTCATCCATTTTGATGCTGTCTGGAAACTTGATGAACTGTACTGTCTTCCAGTTCTCTGAATTTGGCAAATCTTGTAGAGAACTGCCAAACTGTTGACTCGATAATGTTTACAAACAGCTTTTGAAGACATTTGTGGTCTGTTCTGTCATCTTTTAGATCACTGATGTACCTCTTTAGGTTTGGAAAGTATCTAAATCTCTCATTATCTACATCCCTCTTAAAAACTTTAAGCTTCATTTCAAAAGCTTTTATGTAACAAAACATAACATCAAGTGTCTTACCAGAGCCCTGTAACTTAATATTCAATTCATTTAAATGTTCACAAAAATCTGCAAAAAACATCAGTTTACAAACCCACACGATGTCAGAAAATTCATGGTATGACACTTGTTGGTCGTTCAAATAGAGCTTTATCTCATCTTAGCATTCAATAAATCGTTTCAGAACCAAGCCTCTGCTAAGCTAACGAACATGGTTGTACATTTTCAGTCCTTTATACACAGATTCTACCTCATCCAGTAGAGTTTGAAATTGTCTTTTATTTAAAGGCCGACCACAAATGTAATTAACAACCTTGGTAACTGTTTGCATCACTTCTTGCAGTTCCTTTAGGCCAGCTTTTGCACATAAAGCCTCTTCATGTATGATGCAATGGAAGCCAATCAGTGGATGACCAACACGTTTTGCAGATTTACAAATCCTGCCTTCTCACCAGTCATGTTTGGGGCACCATCTGTTGTGACGGATACTACTTTTGAAATGTCAATTTGCCGAGTAAAGAATTCGTTCACAACTGTTTTACATATTTCAGCCCCGGTAGTACGCTCAGGTAGTGATGCAAGAGCAACCATCTCTTCACATACTTCATCACCCATACAAAATCTAGAATATATGGCTAGCCTAGCTGATGATGTAATGTCTGTACTTTCATCAACACAAATAGAAAAAAACTTGCATGAAGACAAATCTTTTGTCAATTGTTCAGCTATATTTCTTTCCAATTTAAGTATCCTATCCTTAACTGTTTTCCTACTCACAGGCAAATCTTTAATGCGCTGAATAATCTTTTTCTTTTCTGAAAAGTTGTCAAAAAGAATAGGTGCACATTCTAGCCAAGCTTCTTTAATATACTCCCCATCACAGAGAGGCTTTCCGTGTTGGGCAATAACTTTTGAAACTTCAAAACTAGCAGCAACTAAGTTGGAACTGGGCCTACCTGAAATATAATTCATAAAAGTTTCAGCTTGTGTTTTTGTCTTGCTCAGTTCACGAGAAATTAATTCTCTTTGTTCCTCCTCAGTTTTATTGCTTAAGTTCTTATGAACATTTTCAAAATGTCTCTTTAGAAGAAGTTCTACAAACAACTGTGTCAGAACAGAAAATGCATAAAGCTTTATCATCCTTCTTAATCATGCCAAACTTTTCAGTCCAGTATTCCTTAAATTCTCTAATATCCTCTTCATTTGACTGACATCGTTTCTTAGCTGGTGGTGGTGACATTCTGTACAATCTGTAAAGGGCATGAAATTAAAATAAGTAATATATTGATATGCATGGAAGGTATGATAATGGTATTGTGTTGTCGTTGTGAAGTGCAGTGACGAGAAATGAATTAGCCTACTTCTACTGAAATGCGAGTATTTAAAGAATTATTTATTTCCTGTTAATATTATAGCACACACAAACTTTGTAGTAAAGTATACGTACGTTTATTCTAATACCAATCAATAAGTTTAACCCTTAAACTGCGCAACGCGCCTGCAGGCTCGCGTCTGGTTTGCGCAACGCGCCTCAGGGTACTTGTATTTTTCACGTTCCATTCAAAACTCCCGCGGCTACGTGGGGTTCACATCAGCTTCCTCAGGGCTTTTGTAAACAGACGCCATCTTTAAAAAAAATTGTGGTCCACATTCCCGGGTGTGGGAGCCTCAGTAGTGAGTCAGCAACCAAGGCTGGCGCTCGCAGCATGAGCGCACAGCACTGCTGTTCAGCGTGTGACCACAGCATCGCCTAATAATGTCAAAATATATATATAACTTGTATTATTTAGCTATGATAGTGTTATAGAAGAGCCTGAGTGTGATAATGACTGTGTACAATGTTCAAATATCAGTGATTCAATGCTGTTCACGATGTTCACAGCACTAGCCACAGCACCACAGCATTATTTCGTCCATCTAGGAATCTTCAAATGATTTCTTAGGTTCCTTTTCAAAATAAACATGTGATCAATTATTCATTTGCAGGAATTAGTGACCAGGATTGTGGTTATAATTAGCATTGTGCGGAGTATTGTGGAAGGAGGAAGTTTGGTGAGGGAGGGAGGGCGAGAATTGAGGTAGCCTCATTGTGTGTGGCAGCCACTTTTGTTTTGCTCACCATACTAGCTTAGTGGTTCGCTATGGGCAAAACATATGTACATGGGTATATATAGTGTGTGTATATAGTGTAAGAACAGCAACAGGAGAATGTTGAGAGGAGCTATTTTGGTGAGGAAGGTGACATAATCGTAGCATCGTCTGCTGTGTGATTTTTCATGCAGTGTATGGTGGCCACTGTACTGTTTGGACACAATACCGGCTTACTTGCATAGTTCTGGTAAATAAAACATGTAGATAGGTATATATAACATGTGTAATAAGAACTATAACAGTATGGTGGGAGGAGCAATGTTGGCGAGTAAGATGTTGGAGTGAGGGAGACTGGCTGGGTGTGGCTGCTCTCACTCGAGGTGTTCTGAATGTGTTCATGGCGAAATGCTCTCATTGGCCCATACGAGGCAGCTCCTATTGTCCCATACGAGGCAGCTGCTATTGGCATATACGAGGCAGCTGCTATTGGCCCATACGAGGCAGCTGCTATTGGCATATACGAGGCAGCTGCTATTGGCCCATACGAGGCAGCTGCTATTGGCATATACGAGGCAGCTGCTATTGGCCCATACGAGGCAGCTGCTATTGGCCCATAAGAGGCAGCTGCTATTGGCCCATACGAGGCAGCTGCTATTGGCCCATACGAGGCAGCTGCTATTGGCCCATACGAGGCAGCTGCTATTGGCCCATACGAGGCAGCTGCTATTGGCCCATACGAGGCAGCTGCTATTGGCCCATACGAGGCAGCTCCTATTGTCCCATACGAGGCAGCTCCTATTGTCCCATACGAGGCAGCTCCTATTGTCCCATACGAGGCAGCTGCTATTAGCCCATACGAGGCAGCTGCTATTGGCATATACGAAGCAGCTCCTATTGGCCCATACGAGGCAGCTGCTATTGGCCCATACGAGGCAGCTGCTATTGGCCCATACGAGGCCGCTCCTATTGGCCCATACGAGGCAGCTCCTATTGGCCCATACGAGGCAGCTGCTACGCGATGCTCTGAATGTGTTGATGGTAAATGTATATAGTGTGTGACAGTGTATAGTGTGTGTACATATGTTGTAAATATACATAAATGAACATGAAACATTGGTGTGAATAACTGTATGATGGGAGGGGCAAAGTTGGCGAATACAATGGTGGAGAAGTGAGGGAGAGCTGGCTGGGTGTGGCAGCTCTCACTCGCGGTGTTCTGAGTGTGTTGATGGTGAATGTATATAGTGTGTGACAGTGTATAGTGTGTAAATAGTTTGTATATATACATAAATTAGCATGATACAAAGTAAATATGAGCTGCATATGTGTACATAAGTGTCATGCACGTAACACAGTGTCTTCGGACAGTACGGATGTTTTACTGCCATAATATAGTGTACGTGTTCACTATACATAGGATTAGCACGTAAAAACAAATAAAATGTATTTGGAACTGTGCGAAAAAAATGAACGAAAATATATTTGCGGCAACTCGCGCGCCCGCCCCGGGCGCCCTACTGGCCCCGGGAGCGTACGTCACAGGTGAACAGGGAATGATGACGTCACGCCCCAACTTACGGACCCCATAGCAGCCAAAGTAAGTACAATTTTGATTTTTTTTCTACATACCCATACTGAGGGAAGAGTTTCTGACACTTTAAAAAGAAAAAAGAATTTTTTTCCAGAGAATTTATTTCCTGCGCACTGCGGGGGTGTCATATTTGGAGGCAACGCAGTTAAGGGGTTAAAAGAGGCAACAGATGTAAGGAAATGTACCCAAAATCTCACCCTGCTCAGGATGTACCAGGTCTAGTAGTTTGTGAGTGCCCATAAAAAGCCTAATGGATGATGTGGCCAGCAAATGGTTGTGAAACTACCCAGACAACCTTTCTCTGGATAAGGGCACTTGATAAGCCAAACAAGCTTCCTGTCCCTCACCATGCAAACCAAGCCATAAGTTGGGAGCAGCTACTGAGGAGCCTTGTCTAGACAGTTTTCAAAATAAAATAAATAAAATAGCATTGAATGTAATGAAATGCCATTTTCTGGGTAGAGCCCTGGTGGCTCCCTAGAGATATTGGGCCTATTAACTAATATTATACGTGTTAACTTCAGTCATGTGGAGTTGTCATGCCTACCGGGACCAACCGTATGTATCTGGCCAAACTAACCCTGTGAAGTGCGCAATCTTGGAGGCCCAGAGACCGCACTACTGCACCTAGATATCACCTAATAAGGACCGTGGCAGTCTCCCAATGAGCAAAGCAAACAAAGTGGGAAAGAGAATCCCGAGGAAGCACCACAACCCAGGGAACCAGGAAGAGGCACGGCCACTGCAATAACGCAAGCTGGGCAGCATCATGCTGCCTAGTTAAATTGTTGAACCAACAACAAACTACTCCCTACCCAGAGCCAAACAAATGTAACGGGACCTAAGCTGACCCCAAGGGCGAGGCAGAAGGTCAAGCAGCCGCTACCCCTATGGGAATGGGGACCCGAAGGACCCAGAGAAGATGGCTCTGAACCCCAAAGGGTGTACTCACAGGGCGCTTAGGGAAGGGTGCCCTAAGCGCATGCAGCCCTTGGTACAAACTCCTGGCCGCCACCAACATACAGCAGGAACACCAGCCGGGTGAAGCCAATTAGGCAACCGAGACCAGAGCAGAAATCCACCCCGTTTAGCTTCAGTCGAGAAACTGACAATCCGCTTGCCAGCTCAGAGTGCTACCCCCGGCTTGACAACCTCCCCCTATCTCTCCTGGGTGGATGTCGATGCAAATAAGCGGCGCATGGTGTGATGACGTTTTGCTTGTTTGCTTGTTTTTGTTTTTCTTTGGGGAGTTTCTAGCCTTTATTCGATCTCAGGTTAAAATATTTCTACCAGGGGGGGTCTGTTATGAAAAGCCTAACTTTCTGGGTGCTCAACCCTGGTTGATGACAAACATGAATACTTTGATACATTTAAGTTTCATAGGTCAAAGCTCTCTTCACCTCTCTGAGGGGACCATGTTCTGGCTAGTGGTCCTGGGTAGGCATGACAACTCCATATGACTGAAGCCCTGTGCTAATATTAGCTAATATTAGTTCAATAACTCCAGGGGAACCTCAGGGGCTCCACCACAGAAAAACAATGAGACCAATAAAAATAAGTATTCTCAATGCTAAAGATGGCATGCATATACAGTACTGGATTTTACCGTCATGAAACCTGAACTTTAGTATAACAGTGGAAGTGGCTTGAGCATAAAATGAATCAATGTCACAACTTACGTATGCTCAGGTGGTATGAAATTTAAAAAATGTGGCTTTGTGGTTTTGCGATCAAGGGGAGGATCTTCAGGGGGAGGTGGGCAGGGCGGAAGACTACCACCATCCATACCAATAGTCTGTCAAAGTAATAAAGAAAATAAGAAAAATGTGATATGTCTCCGTGCATTAATGACCACTTAAATTATGAATATTCTTTATCATTAAAGTTTAAATAAAACATTATGTTCATCAAATTTCCAGAGACAATAAAAACGACATCCCCTCAGCCACTATAGACCATCATTTGTCATGGCGGAACATGGCCACCCCAACAATCTCTCTCTATTTGTATATAGAGAGCAAAACTTATTATATTTCACATGCCCTAATGGGAGAAAAAGTATGTTGGTGTAGTCTGAGGGTTAAGAAATGCTTACAAATTTTTATGTTTTTACTTATTACTGTTTAACCCCGTAACTGCATGAAAAAAGCGTTAAATAAAATTATTTTTGCTATAACAGTTAGAATAAAAAAAACAGGCGTTGAATGTAATGAAACGCCATTTTCTGGGTGAGCCCCGGAGGCTCCCTGGAGCTTATCGGGCTAACATATGTTAAATTAGACCGGGACATTAGCTAAGGAGTTCAGACCTACCAGGGACCAGCGCCAGAACCTGGGCCCTTCAGAGAGGTTTCAGGGAGCAATGGCCCTGGAAACCCCTTTGTGGTTTGAGTTTTCCTTATCTACCATCGACCAGGGTTTGCACCGAGAAAGGTAGGCATAACAAAACAAACCCCACATGGTAAAAAACTAAAACAAAAAAATGAACAGAGAGGTAGAAACTCCATACAATCCCAAGGAAACAAGCAAACATCACACTTTACTGCTGCGCCGATCGTCCGCGCAGCCCTCCCCACCCCGAGAGGGGGGAGGGGGGAGCCTCGGACCTACCTCGCCTGCTGCCTTGCATCAGTTCAGAAGCTAAGCTTCAACCAACGCGAAAAAACGCAGACCGGTGGGAGGGAAGGTTGCCAGGGAGCCTCCGGGGCTCACCCAGAAAATGGCTTTTCATTACATTCAACGCTGGTTTTCTGTGGGGAGCCCCTACGGCTCCCTGGAGCTTCATACCCAAAGAGCAGGAAAAGAAAGGGCTGACCTGGGAGGCGGCCACCACAAACTCCGCAACGCGAAGCCGAGACAACAGACTGCAACCTGCGATCCAAGGCAACGAGAACGCACAGGAGCAGACGTGCATAAAGAATGGGCAGCCAAGAACCTGTGCGACCCTCAAATCCCTGCGCCCAAAATGAGCCCTAGATGTCACCAACACAGCAGCGAAAGCTACAAACGTCCGAACAGCACGGGCGCAAGGACAGACTGCAGGCTGGAAGACTTGAAAACTCTGTGGATGACCTGGGAGACCCAAGCCCTGAAACAGGGAACAGGGGAAACCAGATCAAGCCATAGCACATCCCCAGACACGGTACGCAGGTAACGGCAAAAAAGCACAACCGGACAATACAGGACGCACCCCCCGGCCGAACCAATCAAGCATCAATAACCCAAGAACCCCTCCGGAAAGCAGCCGTCTCGACCTTAGCCAATACGGAAAAAGGCTGCAAAACATACAAATCTACCACCAGTACCAAAGACCAGAAACCTGAACCGAAGGGGCTACCACAAACTGAGGAGAAGAAAAGAAGGCACCCCTGATCAAGGAAAAGGACGGCTCAGGCGACGCATGAGCAGGCCGGAGGTGAAACAAAACACGAGAAAGCATACGAAATGGGGCAGATGTGACATCCACCCTGAACGCAAGCCGGAGCGACTCCACCAGTGTCGCACAAAACGAGGCGACAGTAAGAAACATCAAAACTGTAGTCCTGAAAACCCAAGAAAGGACAAGACAACCCGATGCGAAAGAGAAGACAACCTACGAAGAGCAAGAAAAAGTGCATAGAAACACTAGGAACGTCATACTGTCGCCGAGATGAAGCTCACAGGTGCGACACCATCAACAAAGCCACCTGATCACCACAGAGATAGTGATGCTCGCGTCAAAATACCAGACGCGTAGTGCCGAGGAGAAGGCCGAACCAGTCACGTACAGGACCGGTCCAACCTGCCGAAAGAGGCAGTGCCGCGGGAAAACTCCCGGGTTCAGACACCTATCAAGCAGCATCTGAAAATAAAACTGGGCCGGCCACCAGGAGACCATAAGGACTACTCTCGTCGGAATGGGCTCCAATCGAGCCAGAACCAGAAGCAACAGCTGGACTGGGAGAAGAGGAACAGGTACCCCCACCTCGACCAGTCCTGCCGAAAGGCATCCAACGTGAACGCTTTGAAGGCAGGTAAGGGCGCCACATAGAATGGGCGCAGGACACACCCCGGACATGAACCTCACGGTTAGCCAAACCCAAGAATCCAGCAAACGAGCCACTCTAAGGGACCAACCCAAAGGTCAAACACCTAAGAAAATCCCTGTGGGTCCGGCAAAGAACTGCCTGAGAACAGTCCGAATGGAGCTGAATGGTAGAGAACCGAGTGACCTAAACCCTCCAAAGCGCAAACCAGACAGCCACGAACTCCCGAACCATGCTGTTAGCCCGACGGACGGACAGACCCTACCATCCCCGGCCGACCTGGTGAGCACTGGTCACAAAGCCCCAGCCGAGAGAAGACCCGTCCGTGAACACATCGAGCGAAGGCTTGGGGAGGTGCCAAGGCACGGAACCTCGAAAACCCCAAAGAGGAAGCTGGTGACGCAGCACCAACACAAGATTCCCGGAGGAACGAACCCAACGATTGCAAGAGTGGCGGAAGGGGAGTCTCCGAAGGAACCAAACAGACGCCGAAGCCAAACCCGACCTCTCGGGCAGACCAGCACGTCGAAGTTCAGACTCCTGCACAACTGCTCGAGCAACCGCCGAGCAACCCGGGACCCCTTCATGAACAGCCGAAGGCGGGACCACAGCCGCAGCAACACTTCTGGAGGAAAGACAAAGAGCAGCCCAAGAGCCCTAAACAAGACCCAGCCAGGTCCAAACCCAGGACGGAAACAAATGGAACGGCCTCCAGATCAGCAGGAAATCAAACCCGACGATCTGGAAAGAACCACACCCCTGGCGAGCAGACAAGAGGACCGACTGGGAACCCACACCAGCCAGTCGTCGAGGTAGGCCAGACACCGAATCCCAAGCAGACTCAGACAGGGCACCAAGATCCGGTACAGATGTATAAATACACCAATTGCCAATTACAAAATAGTGAAGGCAACAAAAGCGGCAAACCTGAAGCCCCACCGCTAACTGTGCCAGTCTTGGAAAACTGGAGAGGAACGTGCCAAGAATTGACCAAGAGGTCCAGGGCCACCATCCAGGCACCCGGCCCCAACAGAAGCCGGACAGGAGACAACAGTCCTCCGATGAGGGCATAGAATCCAGGGCGCAGACTGAAGAAGTCCAGAAGAACCGCAGATTCGACAGGCCCATGTCTGCATAGAGCAGATGGGAACCCCAGAAGGACGGGGCGGATCGACCACGTCCAATGCACCCACGAAGATGTCATGACGAAACGCAGGGGAAGAAGCCCACCCCATCAGCCCTGAACCCCCCAAAGGAGAAGCCATCCACCGCCGCCACTAGAGGCCGGAAGACAACCAAAAGCGCCCACTAACTACGGGACCATGCGAGAGTCAGCAGAGCAAGCTGCCCCCCCCCCCTAGCGCCCCGTCAACAGAGAAGGGAACAGAGCCCCTTCCGAAAGAAAAAGTATACATACACATACATTCATACATATTATGTATATACACATACATATACATACACACGTACACACAAGGTATGTTACACACATGTGCACACACACACACAGTGTACACATATACATGCACATGTGTACACACACACATACACGTGAAAAGAAAATTACAAGCCGCCGACCAGTGGGCAGAGAACACCACGCCGGCCAGGTGAAGAAGGCATAAAACTGCATCAAAAGGCCCACCTTGACAACAAAACCCCAAAGTCCCAGCACGACCACAACACTTGCGAAGACCCAAAAAGATCAGTCTGCAAGCCAGGAAGACCCCAGAACCCCAGAAGGCAGAACTGGGTCACAAACGAGGAAACAAAGCCCCCTGAACCCACAAAGGGGGCCCAAGAGGAAGAAACCTCCAGAATGAAACCAAAGAACCCAAAGGAACCCGGAATCGAACCAGGGGGAGCCCAAACCACCACATTTGCCGGCGGAGAAACACCACAGAAAGACAAAGCACAGCCCCAGACAGAACCCCCAGGGAAACAGTCAAAACAGACCAAAAACCGAGGGGTGTGGGAGCAAGCATAAGACAGGGACACTGAGCCCAAACCCAAGGGCCCAGACCCAAAACAGAAAAAACGGATAACCCGGTGTAAAATCAACACTCAAACTTTTCCCAGAGGAACAGGAAACGGGCAGAAAACACCAGAGAAGCAAAGAAACGACAACAGAATAAAACCCCTGAAAAAGGTGAAAAACTCACCCCAGACGCTCGCTCGCATACCCAGACGCATGTAAACAAACCGCAAAGCCTCTCTGGTGGCCACGCCGGGAAACCGGCAGAAGGAAATGGCCACCAGAACAGAGGGCTGTGACTGACGCAAAAAATACGAAAACACGCCAGCAAAAGTGGAAAGCAAGCAGACTGGATGGGCAAAAAACTCAGCCCAGAAGCAGAAAACCCAGGCAGGGGCAAACTGCCCCAGAACTGCTAGCAGGCATGCCCCACAGCCCCGGGAACCCGCAACAGAGGCCCCGGGGCAGAGCCGTCCTCCAAGCCCTCCGCCCTTAAAGAAAAGGAAGAGTCCATGGGACAGGCAGCAAGAAAGGGCCGCTGGTAAGACCCAGAAGCCTTGGCAGGAGGAACAGGCTCAAAAACCTCCGTCCCCAACCCAAACGAGGCAGCCCTCGAAAACTGCCCGAGTCTCGGCCCCAACTAAACCCCGCCCCGACCCAGAAACCCGCAGACAGTCCAGAGCCAGGAACAGGGAGGGAAAGGGGCGAACAGCACCTAACCAAAACGGGGCGGCCTCGGGGCATCCGAGTGGGAAACCAAACTAGCATGTTGCAGCAACCTAACCTAGCTTGCAACACGGATGCCGCCTGTACTCTGAACAGTAATAACATCAGGAGAGTACTGGAGAACAAGCAGATAAACTCTCTCACAAGACTCCGGGTCAAGGTGTCACAGTGACCCAACAGGCAACATGACGGAGGTAAAAGTGGCGACTGTCACCCGAAGACAAGGGCACAGCAACCAACGATCCCGTACATGACGGGTTGGGACCCGGAAGACACATTCAATGGCCCACCGAGCCCAGACAGGGGTTTCCAGTGCCCGTAGGGGTAACAAATACGGGAAGCCCGGGCAAGGTGTTGCTAACCGGTTACACACACAAAAATAACAATGGGGTAGAGGACAACACTGAAAACCCCTGCGACGTGTACAATCTCGGGGGCCTAGCAGAGGGCCACCAAACACTACCAGTGGAAATATAGCCACACTAGCCAGAGCCCCACCAGGCAAACAAAAATAAAAACAAAAGAAAACCCCCGCAAAAGTACACCGTCTCCAGAGGCAACAGGAACCGGTCGCTGCTTAGGTGGCAGGTCGCGCAACACCTTGACGCCCTAACCAGCACAATACCAATCCCTACCCAGGGCCAAACAAGGGCCCCAAGCCCCAGCTGGCCCCAAGGGTGAGGCAAATGCCGAGCAGCAAGAACCTCTATGGGAATGGTTCCCGAACGCCCCAGGGAAGATAACCCTGTAACGCAAGGGCGCTTAGGGAAGTCAACCACTAAGCACATGCAGCCCCGGCACTGATGAAGTACTCCTGGCCACCGCACAAAACAACACACGGCAGTGAACGCCACACAAGGTAAACACTGCCTAGGAAACCGAGGCCAGAGAAGCGTCTATCCCAGTTGACATTAGCTTATGAGCTGATGCTAGGCAGCCGGCGCGGTAGGTCCGGGGCTCCAACCTCCCCCTCTCGGGGCGGGGAGGGCTGCGCGGACAATTGGCGCGGCAGTAAAGTGTGATGTTTGCTTGTTTTCTTGGGATTGTACGGAGTTTCTACCTCTCTGTTCGTTTTTTTGTTTTAGTTTTTTACCATGTGGGGTTTGTTTTGTTATGCCTACCTTTCTGAGTACAAACCCCGGTCGATGGTAGATATGGAAAACCCCAACCACAAGGGGGTTTCCAGGGCCATTGCTCCCTGAAACCTCTCTGAAGTGGACCAGGTTCTGGCGCTGGTCCCTGGTAGGTCTGAACTCCTTAGCTAATGTCCCGGTCTAATATAACATACATTAGCCCGATAAGCTCCAGGGAGCCGTAGAGGCTCCCCACAGAAAAGCATGAAAATCCACGTAAAAAGGTCTCTAACTATTGGGATTTAGCTGTAGAGCCCAGTGACTGTATTTGGTAGATGGTTGGTGAGGTGGCTGGCTCTGGGTGGTGAGTGATTACTTTGAGGTTACCTTGAGGTGCTTGATACCTGGTTGATACCTGGTTGATGGGGTTCTGGGAGTTCTTCTACTCCCCAAGCCCGGCCCGAGGCCAGGCTCGACTTGTGAGAGTTTGATCCACCAGGCTGTTGCTTGGAGCGGCCCGCAGAGCCACATACCCACCACAGCCCGGCTGATCCGGGACTTCTCTTAGGAAACAGTCCAGTTTTCTCTTGAAGATGTCCACGGTTGTTCCGGCAATATTTCTTATAGTCGCTGGGAGGACGTTGAACAACCGCGGACCTCTGATGTTTATACAGTGTTCTCTGATTGTGCCTATGGCACCTCTGCTCTTCACTGGTTCAATCTTGCATTTTCTTCCAT
Source organism: Procambarus virginalis (assembly GCA_020271785.1). Taxonomy (NCBI): domain Eukaryota; kingdom Metazoa; phylum Arthropoda; class Malacostraca; order Decapoda; family Cambaridae; genus Procambarus; species Procambarus virginalis. The sequence goes on from WNGS01009202.1 coordinate 6,239,832, forward strand.
ATCGTTCACTCCAGTACGTTGTTATTTTACTGTGTAGATTTGGGACCTGGCCCTCCAGTATTTTCCACGTGTATATTATTTGGTATCTCTCTCGTCTCCTTTCTAGAGAGTACATTTGGAGAGCTTTGAGACGATCCCAATAATTTAGGTGTTTTATCTCGTCTATGCGTGCCGTATATGTTCTCTGTATTCCCTCTATTTCAGCAATCTCTCCTGCTCTGAAGGGGGAAGTGAGTACTGAGCAGTATTCGAGACGGGACAACACAAGTGACTTGAAGAGTACAACCATTGTGATGGGATCCCTAGATTTGAAAGTTCTCGTAATCCATCCGATCATTTTTCTGGCTGATGCGATATTTGCTTGGTTATGCTCCCTAAACGTTAGATCGTCGGACATCATTATTCCCAAATCCTTGACATGCTGTTTTTCTACTATGGGAAGATTTGATTGTGTTTTGTACCCTGTATTATGTTTCAGATCCTCATTTTTGCCGTACCTGAGTACCTGAAATTTATCACTGTTAAACATCATATTATTTTCTGCTGCCCAATCGAAAACTTTGTTGACATCTGTTTGTAGTTTTTCAATGTCTTCAGCAGAGGTAATTTTCATGCTGATTTTTGTGTCATCTGCGAAGGATGACACGAAGCTGTGACGTGTATTTTTGTCTATATCAGATATGAGAATAAGGAACAGTAGCGGTGCAAGGACTGTACCTTGAGGTACAGAGCTTTTAACATCGCTTGGACTCGATTTTATCTGATTGACTGTTACTCTTTGTGTTCTGTTCGACAGGAAATTGAGTATCCAGCGTCCTACTTTTCCAGTTATTCCCATTGACCTCATTTTGTGAGCTATCACCCCATGGTCACATTTGTCGAAAGCCTTTGCAAAGTCTGTGTATACAACATCTGCATTTTGCTTTTCTTCTAGGGCTTCTGTGATTTTGTCATAGTGGTTGAGTAACTGTGACAGACAGGATCTTCCCGCTCTAAATCCATGTTGTCCTGGATTGTGCAATTCATTGTTTTCCATAAAACTAGAAATTTGATTCCTAATCACTCTTTCAAACACTTTTATTATGTGTGACGTTAGTGCAACTGGCCTATAATTTTTTGCCAAGGCTTTACTCCCGCCCTTGTGCAACGGAGCTATATCTGCAGATTTAAGTGCTGTTGGTATTCCAGGGCTTAGTGTCCCCGCAGCCCAGTCGTCGACCAGGCCTCCTGGTTGCTGGACTGATCAACCAGGCTGTTTGACGCGGCTGCTTGCATCCTGACATATGAGTCACAGCCTGGTTGATCAGGTATCCTTTGGAGGTGCTTATCCAGTTCTCTGTTGAGCACTGTGAGGGGTTTGCCAGTTATGCCCCTTATGTGTAGCGGAAGCGTGTTGAACAGCCTTGGGCCTCTGATGCTGATAAGAGTTCTCTCTCAGAGTACCTGTTGCACCTCTGCTTTTCAACGGGGGTATTCTGCACATCCTGCCATGTCTTCTGGTCTCATGTGATGTTATTTCTGTGTGCAGGTTTGGGACCAGCCCCTCTAATATTTTCCACGTGTAAATTATTATGTATCTCTCCCGCCTGCGCTCAAGGGAATACAGATTTAGGCTCTTTAGTCAGTCTCAATAGTTTAGATATTTTACTGAGTGGATTCTAGCAGTAAAGGATCTCTGCATGCTCTCCAGGTCAGCAATTTCTCCAGCTTTGAAAGGGGCTGTCATTGTGCAGCAGTACTCCACTCTAGAGAGCACAAGCGTTTTGAAAAGTATCATCATCGGTATAGCATCTCTAGTGTGAAAAGTTCTTGTTATCCAACCTGTCATTTTTCTTGCAGTTGTGACGGCTACTTTATTGTGTTCTTTAATTAAAGGTAAGGTCTTCCGACATGAGTACACCCAGATCCTTTACATTGCCTTTTCGTTCTATGTTATGATTTGCCTGAGTTTTGTACGTGGTTTCCGTTTTTATATTTTCATTTTTTCCATAGCGCATGAGCTGGAACTTATCTTTGTTAAGCACCATATTATTTTCTGTAGCCCATAGAAAGACCTGATCTACATCTGACTGGAGGTTTGCCGTGTCCTCTGTGTTGCCTACTCTCGTGAAGATCCTAGTGTCATCTGCAAAGGATGATACAGTGCTATAGGTTGTGTTCTTGTCTATGTCCGATATGAGGATGAGAAAAAGTACTGGAGCAAGCACAGTACCCTGGGAGACTGAGCTCTTCATGGTTGATGGGCTGGATTTTATTTTGTTGACTATTACACATTGGGTTCTGTTAGTCAGGAAATTGTAGATCCATCTGCCTATTTTTCCGGTAATTCCTTTTGAACGCATTTTATGTGCAATAACACCATGGTCACATTTATCAAAAGCTTTTGCAAAATCTGTAAATTACATCAGCGTTTTGTTTGTCTTCCATAGCATCTAATGCCATATCATAGTGGTCCAGCAACTGCGACAGGCAAGAGCGCCCTGTTCTGAAACCATGTTGTTCGGGGTTATGGAGATGCTGTGATTCCATGTATTTTGTGAGCTTACTTCTTAGCACTCTCTCAAAATTTTTATGATGTGCGATGTTAGTGCTATCGGTCTGTAATTTTTTGCCTCTGCCTTATTTCCTCCTTTATGAAGTGGTGCTATCTCTGCTGTTTTTAGTATATCAGGGATAACGCCAGTATCTAGGCTTTGTCTCCACAGAATGTGAAGGGCCTGCGATAATGGTTTTTTACAGTTCTTGATGAATATGGAGTTCCAAGAATCCAGTCCTGGTGCAGAGTGCATAGGCATACTGTTTATGGCTTCTTCAAAATCCAGTTTGGATAGGGGGATGTCTGATATATGATTTGATGTTGGTATCATATCCATGAAAAATTCATTTGCGTTATCAATCTTTAGTGCGTTTAATGGCTCGCTGAAAACAGAGTCGTACTGCTTCCTCAGTAGCTCGCTCATTTCTTTGTTGTCATCGGTGAAAATTCCATCTCCCTTTCGCAGGGGCCCGATACTAGATGTGGTGTTTGATCTTGATTTTGCATAGGAGAAAAAATATTTCGGAATTCTCTCTATTTCACTGATGGCCTTTTGCTCTTTGCCTCTCCTGGGTTTTGTATGATTCTTGTAGCCTGAGTTCAATTGTTTGTATTTCTCTACCTAACCTTCTTCGCCGTTCTTGAGACAGGGTGCGACTCTCAAGTTGTTCCGCCATTCGTTTTCTTCGCCTATATACGGAACGACGTTCCCGTTTCAATCTGCATCTCTTCCTCTTTTTTCTTAGGGGTATGCAGTTTGAACATATTTCTAGTGCTACTGAGCTTATTTTTTCCAGGCACTGGTTCAGGTTTGCATTTTCTAGCTGTTCTTCCCAGTTTATTTCTGTGAAGTCCTGGTTTATTTGCTCCCAGTTTATCTGTTTATTATTGAAGTTGAATTTGCTGAAATCTCCTCCACTGGGAATCTGGACTGGTTTTGAAGGTCTATTCCCCATGGTTGTCATAACTTCAATTAAGTTGTGATCTGAGTAACAGGTATTTGTAATCATTATGTTCCTGATCAATTCATCATTATTAGTGAAAATGAGGTCCATCGTGTTCTCCTTCCTAGTTGGTTCTACTATTTGCTGGTTTAAGGCAAACCTGTCGCACATCTGTAGCAGGTCATTTGCATGTGCCTGTTCATTTAGACTACTTCCTGGTATTCTTTCTGATATTACTGTATTAGCCAGGTGCTTCCATTTCAGGTGCCGTAGGTAGAAGTCCCCATGCAGGATGATGTTCGAAGCTGGATTTGTGAGGTTTTCCAAGCAGTATTCTATTTTCATTATTTGGTCTTTAAACTGCTGAGGCTTTGCCTCTGGTGACTTATATACAAGGACAATAACTACATTTAGGATCTCTATTTTGATTATCAGCACTTCCACCATATCATTTGAGGTGTTTAGCAGCTCAGTACAGATGAGTGTGTCTTTGATGTAGAGGCTGACCCCACCCTGAAGCCGGTGTTTCCTATCACATCTGAAAAGATTGGACTCTGAGATGGAGTACTTGGCTAAGGTGCTGACGGAAATAACTCAGTCCATTTATTTTTATAGTTTCTCACTTTATTTATTACATTTTTCATACCCACATGTTGTATTAATGTCTCAATATGGGTATTCATTATTTATAGCTTTGGAAATACACATATGTACAGATACACGGGTAAAAATACACAATACATGTGCATTTACCAAGGTCGGTTAACTAGGCATGGGGATTACATACACTCACCTGGGTTGTAAAACCCAGAGGGCTACTGCATGCCGACGCCGAGGCTCAGTAAACATGGGTTGGCAAACCCAGGTTGGTAAATTCAGCTGTGACTACAACATGCAGTCATCAGTCAGTAAACATGGTACGGGGGGATGCGAATCCTCACGTGGGTCAGCAAACCTCAGATGGCTATGACGTGCCGAATTGACTTTAGTAAACCTGGGTAGGTAAATTTGACCATAGTTAAAACATGCAGTCACCATGGTCAGTAAACTCAGGATGGGAAAAGTGTGCCCTCACCTGGGTCAGTAAACCCCAAAGGGTTATGGCATTTCGAGGCTTGATAAACCTGGGTCGGTAAACCAGGGTTGACAAATCTGGGTCAGTAAACTTGGGTTGGTAAACTCGGCTATGATGATGGGGTGCATCTGGTACTGGGCATGCTGTTACTCACACCAGGTTTACAGGTGTGAGGAACTGCCCAACATTCCCTATCGGGGGATTTACTGACCCTGGTGGGGGAACTCCATTCCCCATCCTGAGTTTACTGACCTTGGCAACTGCACATCATAGCCACAACCGAGTTTACCAAGCCTTAGTGCAAGCACACCATAGCCTTCTGGGGGTTTATCGACCCAGGTGAGGGCATGTCGTTCTCCATACCTGCTTGATACCTGCTTCATGGGGTTCTGGGAGTAGTTCTACTCCCCAAGCCCGGCCCGAGGCTAGGCTTGACTTGTGAGAGTTTGGTCCACTAGGCTGTTGCTTGGAGCGGCCCGCAGGCCCTCATACCCACCACAGCCCGGTTGTTCCAGAACTTCTTTTAGAAAACAGTCTAGTTTTCTCTTGAAGATGTCCACGGTTGTTCCGACAATATTTGTACTGTTTAGTCACTGGGGGAACATTGAACAACTGCAGATCTCTCATGTTTATACAGTGTTCTCTGATTGTGCCTATGGCACCTCTGCTCTTCACTGGTTTTATTCTGCATTTTCTTCCATATCGTTCACTCCAGTATGTTATTTTACTGGGCAGATTTGGGACCTGGCCCTCCAGTATTTTCCATGTGTATATTATTTGGTATCTCTCTCGTCTCTTTTCTAGCGAGTACATTTGGAGAGCTTTGAGACGATCTCAATAATTTAGGTGCTTTATCACGTCTATGCGTGCTGTATATGTTCTCTGTTTTCCCTCTATTTCAGCAATATCTCCTGCTCTGAAGGGAAGAAGTGAGTACTGAGCAGTACACAAGACGGAACAATGCAAGTGACTTGAAGAGTACAACCATTGTGATGGGATCCCTGGATTCGAAGGTTCTCGTAATCCATCCTATCATTTTTCTGGCTGACGCAATATTTGCATGGTTATGCTTCCTAAACGTTAGGTCGTTGGACATCATTATTCCCAGATCCTTGACATGCTGTTTTCCTATGGGCAGATTCGATTGTGTTTTGTACTCTGTACAGGTATTATGTTTCAGATCCTCATTTTTGCCGTACCCGAGTACCTGGAATTTATCACTGTTAAATATCATATTATTTTCTGCTGCCCAATCGAAAACTTTGTTAATATCTGCTTGAAGTTTTTCAATGTCTTCAGCAAAGGTAATTTTCATGCTGATTTTTGTGTCATCTGCAAAGGATGACATGAAACTGTGACTTGTATTTTTATCTATATCTGATATGAGAATAAGGAGCAGCAGTGGTGCAAGGACTGTATCTTGAGGTACTGAGCATTTAACTGTGCCTGGACTCGATTTTATTTGATTGACTGTTACTCTTTGTGTTCTGATCGACAGGAAATTGAATATCCAGCATCCTACTTCACCAGTTATTCCCATTGACCTCATTTTGTGTGCTATCACTCCATGGTTGCATTGGTCAAATGCCTTTGCAAAGTCTGTGTATACAACATCTGCATTCTGTTTTCTTCTAATGCCTCAGTGACTTTGTCTTAATGGTCAAGTAGCTGTGAGAGGCACGCTCTTCCCACTCTGAATCCATGTTGGCCTGGATTGTGGAGGTCATTGGTTTCCATGAAACTAGTGACCTGATTCCTGATCACTCTCTCAATATTTTTATTATGTGGGACGTTAGTGTAACTGGTCTATAATTCTTTGCCAATGCTTTGCTTCCTCCCTTGTGTAGAGGGGCTATGTCTGCTGCTTTAAGAGCATCTGGTATCTCCCTTGTGTCCAAGATCTTCCGCCACACTATACTGAGTGCCTGAGCTACTGGCACTTTGCATTTCTTATAAATATTGAATTCCATGAGTCTGGACCCAGCGCTGAGTGTATGGGCATATTGTCAATTTCTCTTTCAAAATCTGTCACGCTTGTGTTGATATCAGTTATATTTATCAGGGGTTTGGATATCATGCATAAAAGAAGTGGTCCAGATCTACCTCTCCGATACACAGCATGAAAAGTGGAAAACATGTCCTCATACTGCTTCTTTAGGATTTCGCTAATTTCTTTGTTATGCTCAGTGTATGAACCCTCACTAATATGAATAGGTCCAATACTAGCAGTGGTTTTTGCTTTTGATTTAGCACATATGAAGAAATATTTGTGAATTTTTCTTTATTTCTTGAATTGCTTTCTGTTCTAGTTGCCTTTCCTTCGGTCTGATATGAATGTTTCAGTCTCTGTTCGATTTCCTTTCAATCTCCCTGTATAAATTATTCCTTCTTTGCATGGAAAGTCGTGTCTGCTTAAGCATGTCCGTCAATTTCTTCTTTTTGTACTGTGGTCTGCGTTCTCTTTCTACAGTGGACCTCTT
>WNGS01009202.1:6254034-6265430 GCA_020271785.1 Procambarus virginalis
AACTATGATAGAATAAAAAGATAACAAATTTGTTAAACATGAACGGCCATTTATAAAACCATGTTGCGACTCAATATTAATTTATGTTTTTCAAGATGAAGACGAATTTTATTTGCTATTATAGATTCGAGTAACTTTCCACAATAGACGTTAGGCTAATTGGTCGATAGTTAGACGCAAGTGATCTATCTCCTTTCTTAAAAACTGGTATCACATTAGCAACTTTCCAAAACTCTGGCACTGTGCCTGACTCTATTGATTTATTAAATATGATTGACAGTGGGTCACAAAGCTCCTCTTTGCATTCTTTCAGCACTCTGGCAAACACTTCATCCGGCCCTGGGGATTTGTTTGGTTTGAGTTTTACTATTTGTTAAGAACATCCTCCCTGGTAACTGCTAAACTCGTCAACCTGTCCTCGTCCCCACCCACATAGACTTGTTGGGCTGAAGGCATATTGTTAAGTTCCTCTTTAGTAAATACAGATACAAAAATATTATTAAAAATACTACTCATCTCTTCATCACTATCTGTTATTTGACCTGTCTCAGTTTTTATGGACCTATCCTTTCCCTAGTCTTAGTTCGATATAACTGAAAAAACCCTTTAGGATTTGTCTTTGCTTGCCCTGCTATACGAACTTCATAGTTTCTTTTTGCTTTCCTTATCTCTTTTTTAACATTTCTAACTAGTTGTACGAATTCCTGTTCTAAAGTGACCTCCCCATTTTTATCCTCTTGTACCAAGCTCTCTTTTTACCTATAAGATTCTTCAAATTCTTTGTTATCCACTTTGGGTCATTAGTAATTGATCTATTCAATTTGTGTGGTATACTACGTTCCTGTGCTTTGTTTAGAATATTTTAAATACGTTATAAATTGAATCTAGATCGAAATCCCCATTTACATCACCTATCGCTGCTAGAATAAAAAGATAACTATGCTAGAATAAAAAGATAACAACAAATTGTTAAACATGAACGGCCATTTATAAAACCATGTTGAGACTCAATTATTAATTTATGTTTTCAAGATGAAGACGAATTTTATTTGCTATTATAGATTCGAGTAACTTTCCCACAATAGACGTTAGGCTAATGGTCGATAGTTAGACGCAAGTGATCTATCTCCTTTCTTAAAACTGGTATCACATTAGCAACTTTCCAAAACTCTGGCACTCTGCCTGACTCTATTGATTATTAAATATGATTGACAGTGGGTCACAAAGCTCCTCTTTGCATTCTTTCAGCACCCTGGCAAACACTTCATCCGGCCCTGGGGATTTGTTTGGTTTGAGTTTTACTATTTGTTTAAGAACATCCTCCCTGGTAACTGCTAAACTCGTCAACCTGTCCTCGTCCCCACCACATAGACTTGTTGGCTGAAGGCATATTGTTAAGTTCCTCTTTAGTAAATACAGATACAAAATATTTGTTAAAAATACTACTCATCTCTTCATCACTATCTGTTATTTGACCTGTCTCAGTTTTTAATGGACTTATCCTTTCCCTAGTCTTAGTTCGATATAACTGAAAAAAACCTTTAGGATTTGTCTTTGCTTGCCCTGCTATACGAACTTCATAGTTTCTTTTTGCTTTCCTTATCTCTTTTTAACATTTCTAACCAGTTGTACGAATTCCTGTTCTAAAGTGACCTCCCCATTTTTAATCCTTTTGTACCAATCTCTCTTTTTACCTATAAGGTTCTTCAAATTCTTTGTTATCCACTTTGGGTCATTAGTAATCGATCTATTCAATTTGTGTGGCATACTACGTTCCTGTGCTTTGTTTAGAATATTCTTAAATAAGTTATATATTGAATCCACATCGAAATTCCCATTTACGTCACCTATCGCTGGGTTCATGTTTCGCTCCAAGACCGGCCCACACCCCATACCCAAGACTTTCCAATTTGACCCAAAAAATTTCTTAGGCTATTAAAATCAGCTTTTCGAAAATCTGGCACTTTATTACCTCCTTCCTCCCTATCAATTCCCATACCACTATCTACTAACAGTTTAAACCCAAACAAATGCCTCTAATCACGGGTTCCAACGAGTTCGCAACAGCAACAACCCCAGCCCTCGATAGATGCACCCCATCACGAGCATACATTTTATTTCTTCCAGAGAAGTGTTCCCAGTTGTCTATGAAAGATATTGCATTTGATTTGCAATATCTTTCCAGCCGGCAACTGACACCAAGTGCCCTCGACAACCATTCATTTCCCACTCCCTTTCTTGGAAGAATGCCACATATGATCGGGATTCCTCCCTTGCTGCTTACTAATTCTATGGCTTTGTTAAATTTCTTTATCAGTTCCTCACTCCTAACTCATCCAACATCATTACCCCCTGCACTAATGCAAATAATGGGTTTGTTCCCATTTCCCGTCATAATATCTTTCATGTTGTCAACAATATCTCCAATTCCAGCTCCCGGATAGCAGACCCTGTTACTTCTATCTCTGGCACAAAACGTCCTGTCTAAATACCTCACCTGGGAATCTCCCACAACTAAAATTCGTTTAGGTACCTCCTTAACTTTCTGAGCACTTTGAGGGGCCTATGCATCGTTGCTCTTCGTTGATTTCCGTTTCGAGTGAACTGCTGGCTCATCACAGCACTCGTCCTCCAACACGGCAAATGAATTTGCTGTCTTTAGGGCGTCTGTAGGCGGCCTTGTCAACGGCTTCTTAAGACCCCTGTCCTTAACGACTTTCCACGACGAGGTCTTGTTAATATTGGTCTCCTCCTTCGTTTCTTCGTTGATCTAACATTCTGGTTGTAAACTGATAAGCAGGTGCTATTTTGGAGTTTGTTTTTTGCCTGGTGTGCTGTGTAATACTTACAATAATGATGATCAATGTGCTGGTTGGTGTAGATATGAGACAGAAGATTTAGATCAGGATCAATATCAGTGTGCATGGAAATGCAGAGGGATCACGATTCAATAAGACAAGCAATTACAGAAACAGTTAAATACTAAATCTGCTGTAAAACAAAGTAATAATAGCAAAACACAAGAATAGAAGCAAATACACATAAAATAGTAACAAATTAGAAGTAAAATAAAGATCCAATAATTGTTCATGTTAAAGACTGTACCTCTCTCAACCAGTTTAAGATAAAAGCGAAGCACTACCTAATAAATTCCCTGTAACCTACCTTACCCCTATATTCTCAACCCATGCCTGTTTTTTTAAACAACACTGTCTGTCGACCTAATTTTATTTGTGCTGCTTTTTCAACCATGTTCCCCAGGAAGGACACAGAAGTTAGATAAAAGAAAAAAAAATCAGTAAAGACTGACAATATAAATGTAAAATAAAAAATAGTGAGAAAAATAATAATCATAAAGTAAAATGATCTTAAAGAAAATTAGCTTAGTAATGGTTAGTTAAAATCCTATAATTAGTATGAACCTAAGAAAACAAAGTGAGCTTAAATAGATAATTCCAAAAAAATGACATATAAAACTAAGTAAATCTAGAAATTTACTCTAATATAAATCTAAGTGTTTAAATAAACGGTGAGATTATATTTATGTGGAAGATTTTACTATGATACTGAGGTAGATGCTTATATAAACATAAATAATAATAATAATAAATAAATAAATGTTTATTCAGGTAAGGTACATACAAGAGATTTTACCAAAATTGATGGATTTATAGATAGAGCTAGTACATACAATGCCTAAAGCCACTATTACGCAAAGCGTTTCGGACAGGAAAAACATTAATGACTAAAGCTTAATACAAATTGAGTTTAAAGTATAAAATGTGTTGAGAACAAATAAAAAAAGGGGGAACATGGTTGAAAAAGCAGCACAAATACAATTAGGTCGACAAACAGCGTTGTTTAAAAAAACAGACATGGGTTGACAATATAGGGGTAAGATAGGTTACAGGGAATTTATTAGGTAGTGCTTCGTTTTTATCTTAAACTGGTTGAGAGAGGTACAGTCTTTAACATGAACAATTATACTATTAATTCCATTAAATGATTACTAAGAAACAAATTCCAAGTTATTTTAAATATAACAGGGTAATAAAGAACCCTAGGTTTAGTGACAAGGGGATTAACTAAGAACAAATAATTATGAGTAAAAACCAAGAAATGTCAATAGCAAAGATGACAAAAAAACGTTTGGAAACCCTTTAGGTATTGTATGCACTAGCTCTATCTATAATTCCAACATTATGTTTCTAACTCTTCATCTATGTATGTACTTTTACCTGAATAAAAAGTTGAATTTGAATTTGAGTTTAGTTAGTTTAGTTCATTTATTATGCACCCCATACCCATCTTGTGGGCGGTAGTGGAAAGGGTTACAGAGGCACATAATGGGCTCAGGGACTGAACCCCACAATTCATTTAGCTAAGCAAGTAATTTATCTTGATGAGCTAGTTACAAAATTCAATGTAAGTCGTCACATCAACAATGGGTTCGAGATCGACCTCAGGTACAGGTTCTAAATTAAGCAACTGACATACGTGGAGAGCTAGTGTCACAATTTATATGTTTGTCCTGCACACCGCCCCCCATCCAGTGGGCAGCGGTGGATAGGTTACAATCACTCGGTTACTACCTACAGTTAGCAAACTGGGGATATTTGGCTAAAATTTCTGGTAGCAGATCATTTTGAATGAAATATTTACACATCGCTGGAACATTGGTTATAGAATTGTCTCTAAATTCACGTATTTTTTCGCACTCCATCACATAGTGACGGAGGGTGTGCGAATAATTTTGTTGACACAGTTTACATTTGGTCAGGTCTACAACGGCAGATAATGAGAATTCCCAGAGATACTTGTAACCGAGTCTAAGCCGAGCAGTAGTAACATCTAGAAGTCTGCTGATTTTATTGGATGATCCATAGACGTGTGGCTCCTCTTGCATGATAGTATGATGATAGATGGAATTACTGGTGTCAATTTCACTTTGCCTCAGATCTACAAGATCTTGTTTAAGTGCTCGGTGTACTGCTGCTCTCAGATTGCTCATTGACAATCCAAGGTTACACTCAATGGCTCCTTTAAAGGCAGATTCTTTGGCTAACTTATCAGCTCTATCATGCATTCGGAGGCCAACATGAGATGGAGACCACATGAAATGGACTCTGTTACCATCCTAAATAATTTGAGTTTAGAAACTGTGTTTGTGGTCGAAAAGCACATGGAATACCATCTCTAATATCCTAGGAACTAAACAACACTCCCACAACCAGATAACACTCTCTAAGGATGGCCTTACACCGTCATCTGATTTAGAAATGGCGAATGAATTTAATAGCTTCTTTTCATCGATTGGTGCTAACCTTGCAAGTAAAATCCTACAGACTCAGACACAAATCAACACATATCTCTCAGGCAGCTATCCAAACTCTCTTCTCCTTTCACCAGTCAGCCCGACAGATGTTGTGTCCATCATACACTCACTAAAAACCAAAGCTGGGAACGTCAGTGAAATCCCATCCATTGTATACAAGAGCGCCTCCCATGCCCTTGCGTCACCTATAGCTCTGCTGCTCAACAAATCCCTTGAGTGTCATACCTTCCCTGATATCCTTAAAAAAAGCAAGAGTAACGCCAGTTCATAAAGGAGGTAATCCGCCAGACAAACAACTATAGACCAATATCAAACCTATCCATACTATCCAAAATATTTGAAAAAAATTATCTACAAACAGCTCTACTCCTACCTCGTAAAATTCGACATTCTTAGTCCCTGTCAGTTTGGCTTCCGCTCCCAAAGAGTACCAACGATGCAATTATTAGTCTCCTTGATATAATTTACTCAGCCCTTGACAAAAATGAGTTTCCGATTGGACTCTTCATTGACCTGAGAAAGGCCTTTGATACTGTTAATCACAATTACCTCTTATGTAAACTCCATCATACCTTACCTTGAGTATACCTTGAGGTGCTTCCGGGGCTTAGCGTCCCCGCGGCCCGGTCATCGACCAGGCCTCCTGGTTGCTGGACTGATCAACCAGGCTGTTGGACGCGGCTGCTCGCAGCCTGACGTACGAGTCACAGCCTGGTTGATCAGGTATCCTTTGGAGGTGCTTATCCAGTTCTCTCTTGAACACTGTGAGGGTTTGCCAGTTATGCCCCTTATGTGTAGCGGGAGCGTGTTGAACAGTCTCGGGCCCTGATGTTGATGGAGTTCTCTCTCAGAGTACCAGTTGCACCTCTGTTTTTCAACGGGGGTATTCTGCACATCCTGCCATGTCTTCTGGTCGCATGTGATGTTATTTCTGTGTGCAGGTTTGGACCAGCCCCTCTAATATTTTCCATGTGTAAATTATTATGTATCTCTCCCGCCTGCGCTCAAGGGAGTACAGATTTAGGCTCTTTAGTCGGTCCCAATAGTTTAGATGTTTTACCGAGTGGATTCTAGCAGTAAAGGATCTCTGCACGCTCTCCAGGTCAGCAATTTCTCCAGCTTTGAAAGGGGCTGTCATTGTGCAGCAGTACTCCACTCTAGAGAGCACCAGCGTTTTGAAAAGTATCATCATCGGTATAGCATCTCTAGTGTGAAAAGTTCTTGTTATCCAACCCGTCATTTTTCGTGCAGTTGTGACGGTCACTTTATTGTGTTCTTTAAAGGTAAGGTCTTCCGACATGAGTACACCCAAATCATTATGGAATCCGAGGCCATGCACTGGACTATATCCAATCCTATCTTAGTGATAGACACCAATGTGTAGCCATCAATAATATAACCTCACCCACTCTACCAATAACCGTTGAAGTGCCACAGGGCAGCATCTTGGGACCTCTTCTATTTCTTATATACATCAATGATCTGCCTAATGTCTCAAACATTCTGAAACCTATTTTGTTTGCTGATGATACTACCCTCATCTACTCCAACCCACACACACTAAATAACGTTGTTAATAATGAACTAAAAAAAGTCCACTTATGGATGTCAACCAACAAACTAACACTTAACATAGAAAAGACCTACTACATCTTATTTGGAAGCAAATCTACAAATGAAATTCAGCTTCAGATAGACAATGTAAACATTAGCAATAAAAATGATGGAAAGTTTCTTGGCCTATTCCTAGACAAGAGGATACCTTGATACCTTGACCTTGAGGTGCTTCCGGGGCTTATCGTCCCCGCGGCCCGGTCATCGACCAGGCCTCCTGGTTGCTGGACTGATCAACCAGGCTGTTGGACGCGGCTGCTCGCAGCCTGACGTATGAGTCACAGCCTGGTTGATCAGGTATCCTTTGGAGGTGCTTATCCAGTTCTCTCTTGAACACTGTGAGGGTTTTGCCAGTTATGTCCCTTATGTGTAGTGGAAGCGTGTTGAACAGTCTCGGGCCTCTGATGTTGATAGAGTTCTCTCTCAGAGTACCAGTTGCACCTCTGCTTTTCAACGGGGGTATTCGTTGAGAGTAAGAGAGTAAGAGACTCAACTTCAGTACCCACATACAACACATAACTAAGAAAGTCTCTAAAACAGTTGGTATACTCTCCAAAATCAGATATTGTGTACCTGACTCTGCTCTCATCTCTCTATATTATGCACTAATCTATCCCTATCTCAACTATGGTATCTGTGCATGGGGTTCAACCACTGCAAACCACCTCAAGTCCATCATCACCCAGCAAAAATCTGCTATCAGAATAATATCAAATTCTGCTTTCAGACAACACTCAGCCCCCTTGTTTAACTCCCTAAACATGCTAAACATAATCTCACTCCACAAATTCTCTTGTGTCAACTACATTTACAAAACCATGTTCTTAAATGCAAATCCTGCTCTGAAACTCTTCCTGGACAGATGTAATAGGACCCATTATCACCACACCAGAAATTAATATCTCTTTGATATCCCCAGAGTTAAACTTAATCTGTGTAAACACTCTATTCAAATAAAGGGACCCAGTTTATGGAACTCACTCCCTATTGAATTGAAAAGCTGTCCAACTTTTACATCATTCAAAATCAATACTAAAAGTACCTAATTTCATCTTCATAGTTGTTCACCTTTTGCCTTAAAATTGCACTGTATCTATTGCTACCCAATCTCCCAACCTATATGTACCCAATTTGAACATCTTTAGCATTGTGATCATTGCTGTCTTCTTATATGTGCTGTCAATCTGCTGTATGGTGTCTATTAATCTTGTTTAAATTACCAATCAAGCTGTCAATGTAATCAATCAGAGCTTTAATATACCAATGTGCTTTAATATACTTACTAAGCTCTCTCATCTCATTTTTCTCTTGTAATGTATTTGTTATCATTTATCAATTCTGATAGAAAATACCTACTTAAAATTATCTGTTAGCTTAAGGACCTGCCCGAAACGCTGTGCGTACTAGTGGCTTTACAAGATTGTAAATACTGTACTATTCAATGTATTCTCACAAACCCAATGTACCTTCTTGTATATATATAAATAAATAAATAAATACATAAATAAAATCTCGAACCCATTGTTGATGTGACGATGTGTATTGAATTTTGTAACTAGCTCATCAAGATTGTAACTTGCTTAGCTAAATGAATTGTGGGGTTCAGTCCCTGAGCCCATTATGTGCCTCTGTAACCCTTTCCACTACCGCCCACAAGATGGGTATGGGGTGCATAATAAATGAACTAAACTAACTCCTACTGGGAAGAAAACATTCTCAAGTCTCATCAGCTCAAACTCCTAAACAGTTATCAGGAGCCAGATGAAATTTATAAATTATTGTCAATAATAAACCATTTTATATATATTATAGTATTTTTGAGGAAGGTTTAATAGTAAATTATTTATATATTTGTTTGCAAATAAATAACGGAGTAGATAAAAGAGATAAATGAGTAGTAGAATGTGGGCTGAGGGTCCCGAGCGGTAGTGAGGACTCCGCCATTCCTGCTGTGGATGAAGCAGGTTAAAAACGAGTCGAGTATTGGAGGCGAGAGTGTGTGTGGGCGCCCCAGTGCTGGCGGCGGCCGCCACACCATGATGCACGAGTATGCCAAGGAGGTGAAGCAGGAGCCCAAGGCACTGGCCGCTAAGCCATTCCTGGTGAGAAAGTTCCGCACCGTCAAGGAGGTGTACGAGTGTCTGGAGCAGTACCAGGAGGAGACTGTCACGCACTTCATCAAGTACAACAAGGATAAAAGATTTGGAAATGAAGGTAATTTACACCAGAAGTCACATGTTTAGTGTTAGATGGAGTGACTTTCTTCATTGGCGTGCATTATTTTTACCAGTGTCATCATAAAGTGATGGGAATACTGTACTTGTCATTATATCGTACCCAACACTACTCAACTACGATATATACAGTTTTGACATTTGGACAAATTTGTCAAAATTAACCTTACCTCATGGATGATGCTCTGAGCAATGTTTTCAATTGAGTTGTCAGTAGTTGGTTAGGGTTACAAAAGGGCAGGAAGCATAGTAGCACTGTCATACTGTTTAAACCTAGCTTGTTCTTTCCCTACCTAACTTAGCCTATTCTATCCTAACTTACCCTCATATTAGAGTGGATAAATGAATGGATAAAGTAGAGCAAGCTAAACATAATTCTAAAGTGTTGCAGTGCTAAGGATGCAGTTGCCGTGGTGTAGTGGTTCAGACGCTCTGCAGGCGTTTCGCGAGTGCTTTGTCATGGGTTCGTATCCTGGCCAGGGAGGATTTACTGGGCGCAAATCCTTAACTTTAGCCTCTGTTTAACTCAACAGTAAAATGGTTACCTGGTTGTTAAACAATTCTTCGTGGGATTGTATTCCAAGGAACATAGGATTGTGTGTATGTATGTATATTTATATATATATATATATATATATAATAATATATATATATATTATATATTAAATATATATAAATATATATATTAAATATGTATATATTAAATATATATATAAAATATATATATTAAATATATTATATTTTCATATATATATATATGTGAAATACATGACGAACTAAAAAAGCGAACAATTATTAAATTAATGAATAAAATATAAAAAAAAATATCAATTCACACACACACACACACACACACCACACACACACACACACATCATACACACATCAATATATATATATAATATATATATATGATATATATATGATATATATATATATATATATATATATATATATATATATATATATATATATATTATATATATATATCTATATTTATATATTATATATGTATATATATTATATATATATATTTATATTTATATATATATATATATATATATATAATCTAAATCTAAATATATAATATTTAGATTTAGATATTTAGATGTTTAATATTTAGAATGCAGTACTCGACCTACTATGGCAAGGGCCAATTTGCCTAATAAGCCAAGTTTTCCTGAAATTATATGTTTTTCTAATTTTTTTTTCTTTGAAACGATAAAGCTATCCATTTCAATATGTATGATGTTAACTTTTTTTAAATGTTGTACCTAGTAGCCAGAATGCAGTACTGGCTTACTATGCAAGGCCCAATTTGCCTAATTAGCCAAGTTTTCCTGAATTTATATATTTTTTCATTTTTTTTTTCTTATGAAATGGTTAAACTATCCATTTCATTATGGTATGAGTAATTTTTTTTTTTAAATTTGAGTTAAAACTAACGTAGATAATGACCGAACCTAACCAACCCTACCTTACCTAACCTATCTTAACCTAATCTAAACTAACAAAAACTAAATCAATAATTTATGTTCTTAATATAATGTAATAGTAATAATTCAAATAAAACTAATTGGAACAGTTTATTGAAAATAAAGACAATTACTCAGCCTATTAGGCAAATTTGGCTTTGCATAGTAGGCTGAGAAGTGTGTTCTGGCTACTAGGTACGACATATATATATATATATATATATATATATATATATATATATATATATATATATATATATATATATATATATATATATATATTATATAGATATATATTGTATAGATATAGTGTGTGCACTCCCCGACCTAACTGCCAGACCTCAATCTTTAGTTTATTCCATCTATTCGTTTGCTCTCCGGTCCCAAGCGACCCTTCCGTTTATTACTGTTCACCTAGCAGTAAGTAGGTACCTGGGAGTTAGACAGCTGCTATGGGCTGCTTCCTGGGGATGTTTAACAAAAAGGAGGCCTGGTCGAGGATCAGGCAGTGGGAACGCTAAGCCCCGAAATCATCTCAAGATATCCTACACTTATTACAGGCCTATGTAGTTTCACAGCCAACAACTGCGTTGTGACCTCTGCACCTGCTCGATGACCCCGTATTGTTTTTGTGGCTGCCTATGGTGTACAAAGACTTTTCTCCTCTTACGATTTTATATCTGTGCATATTTTGCATCCTGGTACTATGGCATCAGGAAATGCAGGAAAATCTGTTGT
>WNGS01009202.1:6266430-6277145 GCA_020271785.1 Procambarus virginalis
ATATATATAATCTAAATCTAAATATATAATATTTAGATTTAGATATTTAGATGTTTATATTTAGAATGCAGTACTCGACCTACTATGCAAGGGCCAATTTGCCTAATAAGCCAAGTTTCCTGAAATTATATGTTTTTCTAATTTTTTTTCTTTGAAACGATAACGCTATCCATTTCAATATGTATGAGTTAACTTTTTTAAATGTTGTACCTAGTAGCCAGAATGCAGTACTTGGCTTACTATGCAAGGCCCAATTGCCTAATTAGCCAAGTTTTCCTGAATTTATATATTTTTTCATTTTTTTTTCTTATGAATGGTTAAACTATCCATTTCATTATGTATGAGTTATTTTTTTTTTTAAATTTGAGTTAAAACTAACGTAGATATATGACCGAACCTAACCAACCCTACCTTACCTAACCTATCTTAACCTAATCTAAACTAACAAAACTAAATCAATAATTTATGTTCTTAATATAATGTAATAGTAATAATTCAAATAAACTAATTGGAAACAGTTTATTGAAAATAAAGACAATTACTCAGCCTATTAGGCAAATTTGGCTTTGCATGTAGGCTGAGAAGTGTGTTCTGGCTACTAGGTACGACATATATATATATATATATATATATATATATATATATATATATATATATATATATATATATATATATATATATATATATAATATATTATATAGATATATATTGTATAGATATAGTGTGTGCACTCCCCGACCTAACTGCCAGACCTCAATCTTTAGTTTATTCCATCTATTCGTTTGCTCTCCGGTCCCAAGCGACCCTTCCGTTTATTACTGTTCACCTAGCAGTAAGTAGGTACCTGGGAGTTAGACAGCTGCTATGGGCTGCTTCCTGGGGATGTTTAACAAAAAGGAGGCCTGGTCGAGGATCAGGCAGTGGGAACGCTAAGCCCCGAAATCATCTCAAGATATCCTACACTTATTACAGGCCTATGTAGTTTCACAGCCAACAACTGCGTTGTGACCTCTGCACCTGCTCGATGACCCCGTATTGTTTTTGTGGCTGCCTATGGTGTACAAAGACTTTTCTCCTCTTACGATTTTATATCTGTGCATATTTTTGCATCCTGGTACTATGGCATCAGGAAATGCAGGAAATCTGTTGTACAGGGCTTCAAGAAGTGTTAGAGCCAAGAGAAAACATGTTGTGATGACTTTTGAACAAAAAGTTCAGCTTATAAAGGAAGCTGAAACTGGAATTCCTAGAAGTGTTGTGTGCACCAAGTACAAAGTTAGTAAAACCACTCTTAACGCTATCGTGCGCGTCACGTGAGCGCTGCAGACTTTGACGTCATGGGGCTAATGGTGCGGGGCGAACGTGCGGCGACGCCTAAATGTGTATACTCGTTTCAGTTTTCTCACTTTAATTCTCGTGCTATGTCGTTGTTTTGGTATCATTGTGTTCACAATTAAATTCCCTGCAGATGTATATGCATATAATGTCCAAAAAGCCTGGTGAGACTCCCCACAGCAAGCCTAAAATTACCTGTGAACGAGCACCAATTTGCACACCACAACCTAATGTGTATACTCGTTCAGTTTGATAACATCAATTTTCATGTTACGTCGCTCGTTTTGTTATCAAATTGTTCGCAATATAAAGGCACACATTTTAAAACTAGTCTCATAATAATAGAGCAATAGCTGGAATTTTAACAAATATTTTAATTTTGGACGCTCATCATCAAAATTATTTACAGTACTGTATATCTTTCCAGTGTTCTGACATCAATTTTCATGTTACATCGCTCGTTTTGGTATTAATTTGTTCACAATATAAAGGCGCGCATTTTAAAACTAGTCCCATAATAGTAGCATAATATATAGAATTTTAACAAATAGTTTAAAATGTAAAATTTAGACCCAAAAACGTACAGTGGCACCTCGACTTACGATCGCCCCTACTTATAATAATTCGAGTTACGATGTAAATTTCATAGAAATATGCGACTCGACATCTGATGGCGTCGTCGACTTCCAGTATTTGTTGGTACACGTTCGGGTCGACCGACCACATGGTTCCCGGTCACGTGGTCCGACCTGCCTCAGCTTACTACAGCTGCCCGCTTAGTGACGATCACGCCTATAAGAAATTCCGCGTTTGTGGTGATTTTTTGCATTTTGAACATTAAAGTAATTATTATATATCACACCATGAGTCCTGGAAAGTCAGTGGTAATTCTCAACATATGAGATCCCATGTAAGAATGACCATAGAGCAGAAACAAGAGATCATTCGTAAATATGAAGATGGTGTGCGGGTTGTTGAACTGGCTAGGGAGTACAACAAATCTCACTCAACGATATCCACCATACTGGCTAAGAAAAAGGATATTATGGGTGCTAAAGTGATGCATCATTACAGACAAATGTTAAAATGAAGGGAAAAACAAATGTCTCTTGACAAATTTGTAGTGAGACAAACAAGCACTGAACCACAACCAGGTCCTAGTGGTGTTCAGGCAAAATGTAGGAGAGGAGTACCCAGAGAAAACATCACTGCCTGTTGTGATAATGGAAGGGGACTCCCCTTCCAAACAGTAACAACTCTCCTCCTCCCCCCTCATCACCATCTTCCATACACCATCAAGAGCCCTCCATAAAGGTAAGATAAACTTAGGTACTGTATTGTAGTTAGAAAAAAAACATTGTATTCAGTATAAAATGTATTTGTTAATATTTTGGAGGGTGGGGAACGGATTAATTCAATTCCCTTTATTTCTTATGGGAAAAATCGCTTTGACTTACGATATTTGGACTTACGGTCCGTCTCTGGGAATGGATTAGCACCGTAAGTCGAGGCCCTATTGTATTTATAATCTTTCAAGTGTTCTGACATCAAGTTTCGTGTTACATCTTTCATTTTGGTATCAAATTGTGCGCATTCTAAAGGCGCTTATTTTGAAACTATCCCGAGGTCGCTCGGATAAAATATGAATTTTATACAAATATTTTTGTAGTGGACGCGAGTCCTGTCCACAGCTAGGACTCAAGAGAAAAAAATTGGACGTGATCGGTGTCCAAAGCGAGCGATAGTGTTAAGTGATATATTGAAGGCTAAAGATAAGATTTTTACAAGTTATGCTAAAAGTGAGAGTGATGTAGCAATGCGCCATAGAAAAATTGTTAGTAGTGCATGTACAGTATTAAAAGTGTCGATGAGGCTGTGTGGGAATGGTACAGGTAGACACGTGACGAATTAAAGAAGCCAGTGCCAGGATGGCTAATTAAGGAAAGCCAAGCATTTTCACCAAGAAATGAAGCTTCATGATAACTATGCATACAGTGATGGGTGGCTTTAAGGTTCGTCATGGTATTAGGCATGTGAAATTGCGAGGTGAAAAGCAATCTTTTGATGCAAACAGTGCAGAGGAATGCGTGTCAGAATTTGAGGAGATCGTGCAGGACAATTCTTTATCTCCCGAGCAAATTTATAACGCCGACGAAACAACCTTGTATTGGCGTATGTTGGACGGTTATACGTATGCTCATCAGGACGAAGGTGATGATGAGCAACCAAGGCTGGCGTGCACCAGCCTTGGTTACTCCAACAGTACTGTGCCTCTCACACCTGAGAATATTGCCCACGATTTTTTTTTAAATGGTGTCTGTTTACAAGAGCCCTGAGGAAGCTAATGTGAACCCCGTTATATTACTTGTTATAGGCAAAAGTGAAAATCCAAAGGTATTTAACCCTTCCACTGCTCAGGGGTCTTGAGGACATTTACACCCCTGTGCGCAAGAAAAAAAAAAATTCAAATTTTTTTTTCGTCTTCTAAACATGTTAATTTGTGTCCCCTGAGCACGGGGGAAAAAAAAATTGTAGGTGACATATTTTGGGCGCAATTGACCGAGGAAGTCTGGCAAAAGTGGGCGTTGACAGAGCGGTCGTCAGAGCCGGTCAGCGTCACCCGCGCTGACAGGTGGGAGTTGCCACAAAGATATTATTACCTAATTGTTTCAGTGTCTCCAATTGATTTTTTCTTAGTTTTTTTACAGTAATATTATTCAATAGTGTGTATTGTAATATATTGATATAATAAAAGTGGTGAATAATCGCTATACTCAAAAGTATGGTGTGCATATTAGTGATTCAATTATGCTCATAAAACAATAAACAAATAGTTTTGCTGCTATTACACTCTATACACAGGTTATATATAAGTATCTGCATGTTTTGTTCACCATAACGAACCACTAAGTTGGTATTGAGAGTCGAAAATTAACGAGGAGTTACCGCCACTCACCAGCCAGCCACTTGCTGCCACTCCCTCAACACACGCACTAAACTTTCTTCCCCAACAATACTATTTGTGGTGTTATTACACTATATACAGACGTTATATATAAGTATGTATATATTTTGCTCACCACAACTGCACAGCTAAGCTGATATAGTTAGTTCAGGCACTAAGAGTCGTCGCTATACACAGCTGGCGGCCCCCTCACTCATTCAAGGTCACACGCACTAAACTTTCTCCCCCAACAATACTGTTTGCAGTGTTATTACACTATATACACATATTATATATAAGTATCTACATGTTGTATGCACCGTAACAGTACACCTAAGCTTGTAGTGCGCCCAAAGAGCATAGTGGCCACCTTCTAAACAGCTAGACAAATCGTGCAGATGACGTCACCTCCGTCACCCAAATGGCTCCTCCCAGCATAATCCTTTTGCTGTTATTACACTAATACACACATTATATATAAGTATCTACATTTGTGTTCTCCATAGAGAACCACTGAGCTGGTATGGTGAATGCAGACAATAACAGGTGGCCACAGTCAGTAAACGATGCTATCTCCCTCCGTCTCCCAGCATCATTCCTCCCACAGCGCTAATTATTACAACAATCCTGCTATTATCACAACCCTGGTTATTTATATCACAGTCAGGGGTCATCTGTAATATTGTCATCACTAAATAATAACAATTATATATTTATTTTGACATTTTTCGGCGATGCTGTGGTCACAAGCTGAACAGCAATGCTGTTCGCTCATGCTGCGTGCGCCAGTCTTGATTGCTGCAACAGTACTGTGCCTCTCACACCTGAGAATATTGCCCACGATTTTTTTTTTAAATGGCGTCTGTTTACAAGAGCCCTGAGGAAGCTAATGTGAACCCCGTGTAGCCGCGGGTGATTTGAATCAGGCCTGGCACCCTATGGCATATATATACGCCATGCGCACCGTGGGACATGTTACTCAAGGCGTATATATACGCCATGCGCAGTTTAAGGGTTAAGGGTGTCAAGAAAACTATCTCTGTGATTTATAAGGCTCAGCCCAGCGCATGGATGTCTAGAGCAATTTTACGTGAATGGTTTTCAAGTCATTTCGTACCCGAAGTGAAAAACCATTTTAAGAGCATTGGTTTTATCAGAGAACAGCAAAGTAGTGCTCTTTCTTGATAATAGCTCAACACATCCACATAAAGATGAGCTAGTTAAGGGCAATATGCTTAGTACAATTTGGTCTCCCAACACAACTTCCTTGATTCAACCCAAGGACTAAGGAATAATTTTGAACCTCAAACTCCACTTCGGAACTGAGTTTGCAAGACAACTCCATGCAAAGAAGGGTATCATGAAGGACTTTATGAAAACGTTTACTATAAAGTCACGTGTGTGGTGTATTGCACATGCATGGGAAATGGTCAAGCAATCAACCGTGACGCATGCCTGGAACAAACTTTGGCCTGCAGCTGGTTTGTTTCCTGATGACGACGATGATGACACTGCTGCCGATTTTGAAGGATTTGGTAGAAAGAAAATCAGCGAGATGAAGAAATTAAGACAAGAACTCCTTGCTTATGTTAAAGGAATAAATGAACTGTCCCGACATCCGAGAAATGAATTTATCACAGCCAATCTTGAAGAAGAAGTGGATGTATGGATTGAGTGTGATCGATATGTTCCTACTGCACCAAGCATGTCTGATGATGATATCATTAATTAGGTGACAGAAAATGGCCAGGTGAATTTTCAGTATTCAAAAGATTCGTCAGAGGCAGAGGAGGAAGACAGAGCAACTCAAGCAAGCATTGCAGAGGTAGAGAAGAGCTTTGAAACCATTTTAAAGTTCATGGAGAGATGATCTGATGTCAATCCTCAGAGTCTGATGGCATTTTATAGATTTTACAGTTTTAAAAAATGCAAAGAGATGGCTTGAGGCAGTTAACACTCAGAGACTTTGGAGAGGGCTTTGAGGAGTGTGTGAACTGAAGCATCTTGCATTTCTTCTCTGTGTAACCCTCAGCATCTACCTCCACCCTCAATTAACACCATACTCACATATCCATCATTCCAAGATCAAATGTGGAGAAACATCTGGCCACTTGGTTAGTACCTATATTTATTGTTACTCTACTGTACCAATATTTTGTGGTGTTTTGTTTGAAGTATCTAGTGAAACAATAATGTATTGTTACGTACTTTTGTACATAAAATTGTTATTTTTCGTACCTGGGGGAAATTTAACTACTTATCCAGACACGACTACATGTCCAATCACAGATGGCCCCAAGATGTTCGAAAGAGAGGATGTTGAGGGTATATAAACCTCAATCTTGTAAGATAAGCCTAAATCTTAAAAATGCATGTAGCGCACATTTTATCTGTAAAAATATATATATATATATATATATATATATATATATATATATATATATATATATATATATATATATATATATATATATATATATATATAAATATATATTAATCACTCATTTGCTCCTGTTAAAAGTTTAGTGACTCATAGTATGGCCACCCTGCACATTCAGACACTGGATGATGATGTGCCAGACTTGGTCCTCGTCTTTTTACTAAAGGCCCTAGAAGGAAGGTGTGGGATTCAGGACTTATTTTCAAGATGGGGGGAGATGGTTACTGGAGGCCTGAGGAAGCAAATGTGAGCCCTGTGTATGTGTGGAAGTTTTGAGTCTCATGACATACCCATAAGTGTGAAAAGGTGTCATGGATATCACCGTTCGAGAGCCTTAACCACTGTGATGCGCAGAGTTTATTGTGGCATTTCCTCTGTGCGCATAAAATCGTGTTAGCAATTTTTTTTTTCTTTGTAAAATGGTAAATTCCCTTCCCTGAACACATACATGTAAAAAAACTAAAAAATTCCACATATTTTGGCTGTGGGAATGTGGAGAAGGGAGCGTGTTTGCTGTGCGCCTGTGCGTGAAACTCTCAGTTGGTCATGTGGGCCATACAAGTACCATGAGTTGCGACAAATATATTTTCAATTATTTGTTCTATGTATTTTCAATGCTTTTTTATTTATCATATATGATGCATATTTGTGTCCTTTACAATATGTATACAGTAGAACATTATGAATGTTCCATGGAACTCTGATACATGTCATTAATGTAATTACCTAAGTGTAGTTACAGGATGAGAGCTACGCTCGTGGTGTCCCGTCTTCCCAGCACTCTGTCATATAACGCTTTGAAACTACTGACGGTCTTGGCCTCCACCACCTTCTCCCTTAACTTGTTCCAACCGTCTACCACTCTGTTTGCGAAAGTGAATTTTCTTATATTTCTTCGGCATCTGTGTTTAGCTTGTTTATATCTATGACCTCTTGTTCTTAAAGTTCTAGGTCTCGGGAAATCTTCCCTATCGATTTTATCAATTCCTGTTACTATTTTGTATGTAGTGATCATATCACCTCTTTTTCTTGTCTTCTAGTTTTGGCATATTTAATGCCTCTAACCTCTCCTTGTAGCTCTTGTCCTTCAGTTCTGGGAGCCATTTAGTAGCATGTCTTTGCACCTTTTCCAGTTTGTTGATGTGCTTCTTAAGATATGGGCACCACACAACCACTGCATATTCTAGCTTTGGCCTAACAAAAGTCGTGAACAATTTCTTTAGTATATCGCCATCCATGTATGTGGTCACAATAAATGTTTATTGTTGCAATATGGCTTGTTAAAAGTTCACTAAAATTATAATATGCACAGTTTCACACACTATTTACACAGTAACACACACTTAGTTACACAAGAGGTTGTTCTGGAAACTGGAAAATATTGGAGAAGTGACAGGTAAGCTTCTAACATGGATGAACAATTTTCTGACTGATAGAAAAATGAGGGCAGTAATCAGAGGCAATTTATCGGACTGGAGAAATGTCACAAGTGGAGTACCACAGGGTTCAGTTCTTGCACCGGTGATGTTCATTGTCTACATAAATGATCTACCAGTTGGAATACAGAATTATATGAACATGTTTGCTGATGATGCTAAGATAATAGGAAGGATAAGAAACTTAGATGATTGTCATCCCCTTCAAGAAGACCTGGACAAAATTAGTATATGGAGTACCACTTGGCTTATTGAATTTGATGTGAATAAATGCCATGTTATGGAATGTGAAATTGGAGAACATAGACCCCACACAACCTATAAATTATGTGAGAAATCTTTAAAAAGTTCTGACAAAGAAAGAGATCTAAGGGTGGTTCTAGATAGAAAACTATCACCTGATGACCACATAAAGAACTTTGTGCGAGGAGCCTATGCTTTGCTTTCTAACTTCAGAATTGCTTTTAAATATATGGACGGTGAAATACTAAAGAAATTGTTCACAACTTTTGTTAGGCCAAAGCTAGAATAGGCAGCGGTTGTGTGGTACCCATATCTTTTAAGAAGCACATCAACAAACTGGAAATGTGGAAAAACATGCTGCTAAGTGACTTCCAGAACTGAAAGGCAAGAGCTACGAGGAGAGGTTAGAGGCATGCCAAAACTAGAAGACAGAAGAAAAAGAGGTGATATGATCACTACGTACAAAATAGTAACAGGAATTGATAAAATCGATAGGGAAGATTTCCTGAGACCTGGAACTTCAAGAACAAGAGGTCATAGATTTAAACTAACTAAACAAAGATGCCGAAGAAACATAAGAAAAATCACTTTTGCAAATAGAGTGGTAGACGGTTGGAACAAGTTAGGCGAGAAGGTGGTGGGGGCCAAAACCGTCAGTAGTTTCAAAGCGTTATATGACAGAGTGCTGGGTAGATGGGACACCACGAGCATAGCTCTCATCCTGTAACTACGCTTAGGTAATTACTCAGTACTTTGAAAGTGAGGGATAATCAACGAAGCAGTGCATGGTACACAGCGCAACTTCGCTCTCGTTGCACCAGGTATGGATAAATTTTTGCTTCCTGTTTCTTCATTCTGTGTGTTTGCAAATAGCGCACTCATGTACACCCTTGGCTTTAGTACCTGTAGGTGGTGTGTAGCCGAGCTTGTAAAGCGTAAGGTAGTCTTGAAAATATTATAGGAAACAATCAATTTGTAAGGTAGTCTTGAAAAGATTGCTTTGTTAGGTCCCTCACTGGAAGTGATTGTCAATCAGGAAGAGATTCAGTCAATCAGGAAGAGATTCAGCCATTCTGGAAGAGATTCAGCTGTTCTTGAAAATATCTATGGAAAACACCACCATGGAAGCTGCTAACACTGTTCATCTATATTACTCGTATCAGATGCATCGTCATTGAACCCAGAAAACGATTCATCTATGTATTATCTATAAAAACTGGAGATGGCATGTGTGGACAAGAGTGGCGCTCAGAGCTACAACTGGATTCGCTCGCTATATTGGCCTCATCGGTGCTGTATCACTTGCATCCAACCTTTGTGTTAGGTCGTTATTGTGCCTAGCTTCATCAATATCATGTTCTTCAAACAATAAGGTCTGAATTTCAGACAGAGAGCGATCTTTCAACACCACATCGGACAAGTGCCGGTGGCTGAGCGGACAGAACACTGGACGCGTGATCCTGTGGTCCCGGGTTCGATCCCGGGCGCCGGCGAGAAACGATGGGCAGAGTTTCTTTCACCCTCATGCCCCTGTTACCTAGCAGTAAATAGGTACCTGGGCGTTAGTCAGCTGTCACAGGCTGCTTCCTGGGGGTGGAGGCCTGGTCGAGGGCCAGGCCGCAGGGACACTAAAGCCCCGAAATCATCTCAAGATAACATCTCAAGTGTTTGGGAGCCAGAGGCGCGTGCGCCCCCCATGGCTGCTCACTCAGTACTAACCCAGCCAGCAGCCCTAGGACATTCTAGGAATTTTTTCCAAAGATGGCTGCCTCTCACCGGTGGTGCCAAGAGTTCATTTTGTACATAACCTACCGTGCACACATTTGAATGAGTATGAAATAATCAAAAGGTGTTTTCTCGGTTGGCGCAGTTCCCACCGACCGAGTTTTCTCGGTTGGCGCAGCACAGTGGTTAAGCCACTATGCCCAGTGTTAAGGAAATACTATTCAATTAGGTCAAAATGCAGAATATGGTTGAAAAGTGGCACCCAAACATTGTCATAGTTACAGTACTGTATTTGCACTATGCTTTGCAAATTACCTGCCAGAAAAGAAAACTTATGCTTGTTTTCTTTTTATAACAATATACAGTAGATTGATCATGTGCACACATTTCCATATACAGTATTTACCATATAGCCACCTTCTATTAAAAGATCAGTACAGTAACTCCAATTCTAGTAATCATTGCAATTTTATTCCCTTTGCTGATGATTCACTAGCACTCAATTTAGCAAGAACTTGTCCAATGATGTCTTTTTTTAAACTTTCCTGAAGTAGCAAAACACATTATCATTGAATACTTTGATGTTTTGATT
>WNGS01009202.1:6278145-6306963 GCA_020271785.1 Procambarus virginalis
GGGTTGGTCCCCTGCGAGTGGTTCGTCTGCTGGATTCCGGGGTTTGGCTCTCCGTGTGGTTCACGTCCGGGGAGTGTCCAACGTTCTGGCGGACGGTCTGTCTCGCTCCCCTGTCCACGGGGTGGACGGTCGACGACGACTCGTTCGTTGGATCTGCCAGACATACGGTCTCCCAGATGTGGACCTCTTCGCGTCGGCGTGGTCTTGGCGTCTCCCGATGTGACGCCTTCCCCGACTGCGCAGCGTTCGCGGTGGATGCCTTTCGGCGGGACTGGTCTAAGGGGGGTTCCCTGTACCTCTTCCCTCCGGTCCAGCTGTTGCTTCGGGTTCTGGTTCGTTTGGAGACATTCCCAGGGAGAGTACTCCTTGTGGCCCATTGGTGGCCGGCCCGGCTTTGGTTTCCGGTGCTGTTGACTCGGTGCCCGAACCCGGGACGTTTACCGCGGCTCCGCCTCTTTCAGCAGGTCGGTCCGATCTGGTACGGGGCTGGTTCGACCTTCTCCTCTGCTCTTCGCGTCTGGGTTTTTTGACGCGGGTGTATCACCAATTCTATGGTGATCAGGTGGCTTCGTTGATGGTGTCCCACCTGAGAGCTTCGTTTCGGCGACAGTATGGATTTCCTGGCGTTCTTTTCGCCATTTTCTGGCTCTTTGTAGGTTGTCTTTTCTTTCGGATCAGGTTGTTTTGTCCTTTCTTTCTTGGCTTGTTCAGGACGGTCGATTGATGCCTGATACTGTCGCCTCGTCTCGTGCGGCGCTGGCGGAGCTGCTCAAGCTAGCTTTCGGGGTCGACGTTACATCCGCCCCGTTTCGTAAGCTTTCCTGTGCTATGTTTCACCTCCGGCCTGCTCATGCGCCTCCTGAGCCGTCCTGGTCCTTGGACCGGGTACTCTTCTATCTTTCCTCTCCTCGGATTGTGGTGGCCCCTTCGGTTCCTGATTATTTTCCCAGGCTTTGTTTTTGTTGGCGTTGGCCTCTGGGGGCCGGGTAGGGGAGCTTCATGCCCTCCTCCGGCGCAGGGGTTTCTGCTCTTTTGGTCCTGGGGGTAGGTTTGTCCGTTTGCAGCCTTCGCCTTCTTTTCTGGCGAAGAACGAGACGGCTGATTTCCGGAGGGTTCCGTGGGTCATTGATGCTTGGTTGGTTCGGCCGGGGGTGCATCATGTGTTGTCCAGTTGCGGCACTTCGCCGTTGCTTGCGCGCTTCGGCCGGTATGGCTGGGGATGCGCTTTGGGTTGATCCAGTTTCCCTCGTTCCCTGTTCCAGGGTTCGGGTCTCCCAGGTTGTCTGCAGGGTTATTAAATCTAGCCAGCCTGCGGTCTATCCTCGTGCCCATGACGTTAGGAAGTTTGCGGCTTTGGCTGCTGTGTTGGTAATATGTCTTGGGCACATATTCGGGCGCGTGGTTTTTGGAATCGAACAGGGTCCTGGCCGCCCGTTATTTGGTGAACGTCCCTGCTCCTCGGCGTTCTTGTGTTGCTTTGGGTCGCAGGTTGCAGCCAGTTGTCTCGACTTCGCGTTGAGGAGTTTGTGGCCGCCGCCTCCGGGTACGTCCCCTTTTTTCCTTCTCTTTGGGTAATTAGCTCCAGGGAGCCGTAGGGGCTCCCCACAGAAAACCAGCGTTGAATGTAATGAAACGCCATTTTCTGGGTGAGCCCCGGAGGCTCCCTGGCTACCCTCCCTCCCGTCCGGTCGGCGGATTTTTCGCGTTGGTTGAAGCCTAGTTTCCGAACTGACGGCAGCCGGCGCGGTGAGGTCCGGGCCCCCCCCTCCCCCTCCCGGGGAGGGGAGGGCTGCGCGGACAACCGGCGCGGCAGTAAAGTGATTGTTTGATTGTTTTCCTTGTGATTGTAGGGAGTTTTTCTACCTCTCTGTTCGGTTTGTTGTAGTTTTCTACCATGTGGGGTTTGTTTTGTTACGCCTACCTTTCTGGGTGCCTAACCCCGGTCGATGGCAGATAAGGAAAACCCCCAACCATATGGGGTTTTCCAGGGCCATTGCTCCCTGAAACCTCTCTGAAGGGGCCAGGTTCTGGCGCTGGTCCCTGGTAGGTCTGAACTCCATAGCTAGTGTCCCGGTCTAACATAACATACATTAGCCCGATAAGCTCCAGGGAGCCTCCGGGGCTCACCCAGAAAATGGCGTTTCATTACATTCAACGCTGGTTTTTTTACTTATCTGCAGGTAGTTAGTTTCAGGGAGCCGACGGGGCTTCCCACATAAAACCAGCATTGAATGTAGTGAAATGCCATTTTCTGTGCTCTTCCCCCCCCCCTCCCTTCTGGGGGGGCGGGGACACAAGCAGGAGGGCTAGTTGGGTGAAGTGTTGCTCATTTGTTTTCTTTCTGTGCAAGTTCTTTTGCTTTTGCTATTTTCAGACATAGGTCACAATTTTACCAGATTGTGGTATGTTTTGTTTCACCTATCATTCCAGGGGGGGGGGGCCCCTCCCAGGTCCATGGCAGTTATGATATGCTGTAATTTAAATGTTAAGTATTCGTAGGCCATTGCTCCCTGCGCCTCTCTGAGGGGGCCAGATTCTGGCTCATGATGACCCCAAACTAATATAGCACATATTAATTTGGATAGCTTTAGGGAGCCTCCAGGGCTCACCCAGAAAAATGGCATTTCATTACATTCAACGCTGGGTTTTGCTGTTATTATAGTATACACACACACATGTTATATATAACTATCTACATTTTGTTGTGCCATCAAAACGAACCACTATAAGGAGTTCTGGTGGATATAGTAATGAAATCCAAGCATAGCATTGTGCCACACGCTACTCAGATAATCAGATAATGTCATCTGACTTGGCAAAATGAATGCCAATGTACTGCAACATTTCTCATTTCGAGGCTCAACACTGCCATTATCATCAGAATTCTTGTCACTTAATCATGATACAAATCCCTTTCCACAAATTTTTCTAAAGGAACATGAGGTCCCATCTCATGATGTGTAGATGCACAAAACTGCGGCTGTGTGCTGTGGATGTCTGCCTCATGCTGAGACCATCATAACTAGTATTGTGTTCATTGTTATCTGAACCTTGCACATAGTCTTTATCACAGTCAGGATCTTCTTTGACACTATCATTGCAAATTAATCAGTTATTTATTTTGCCATTGGTAAGTGATGGTGTATATAGGTGCACGGTGGTGCTGTGAACTGGTGCAGCATGTGCTTCCTACACGGGTGCTCTCTCACAACTGAGGCCTTCAAACTCATGAGAGAGGTGCCTACAATTTACTTCCAAGATGGTATGTGTTTACTGGAGGCCTAAGGGAGCAACTGTGAGTACCCGTGTACACTTGAGACTTTTAAAAACCCATGCAGTACTTTAAATCATCCCTCATTAACTCGCATAATGGGGTCAGAAGTGGTGTCTCTGGTTGGAACATTTGAAGGGTTAAAGGTGTGAGAATAGTAAGCATTTAAAATATATATGATCTGCTAGTATTCGTGTACATATTTGGTTTTCGGTTGAGAAAACTTTTGGTAATCATGACGACGAAGGTTGGTTCTAGCAGTGTTTATTTTCCAGACCTCTCGAGATTTCTGGGGTGTTGCTATGCAGTGAGTCGAGTAACTATTACACTGTATGCATTCATGAGGGGTGCAAAAGTATTGGTCACATGACCTTGTGTGGAATTCTGGTCTAGATTTATATGGTTAATTTTACACTGACCATCAAACAATGATAGAAATAAATTATTGACTAATGCAGGTATATTATATTGTATACATGTTACTATACAAGTGGAAAATTTCAAGATACTTCTGTTCATTTTAATGTTACATTTATTTTCTGTAGGAGAGTGGAGTTAGGCCGAAGAGTAGGAATCGTTCTCAGGCAACAAAGAAGGTGAATTGTCCAGCTGAAATTTATGTTACTCACATCATGAAATTTCCTCAGCATAAGGTAAACTTTTCTTTAAATTTGTATTTCACATTCTTGTAGACTGTAATGTTCCCATAGTAAGCAAAGTGCAACATTTTCATAAAATGATTATAAATGTTATTAATGATTCTTATCAACTGTTCAACAGGTACCCAATGCCTTACTGGCAATTAACTCCTTGCCAACTGACCATATGAGAAAGTTAGCCAAGAAGAAAATTATCAGCAGTTTCAAACGTTACTCTAGCAGATTTTTAAGAGAGTCTTGGTACTATGTGAGATTACCTGATCCCACTACACACGAGGGGCACCCAGTTCTAGGACCGGTAAGGTCATTATAAGTTAATCACCTGCATATTGTATTCATCATCTGTCATTAATAATTCAGCTATGCCAAATACTTATATCATGTTTTACAGCAGTATGTTGTACTGCCTATGCTCACAAATCTGCATCATATGGGGTCCACTTCCGGTGAGGTGACCTATTTTTTTTTTACTTGGAAAGCCTAAAATGAACTCATTTTTAATTTGTTGTACCACAACCAACATAATTCATATTTTCATACACTGTAAACATAAATTTACAGTTTATGCGGTACTGGCTCCATGCGGCCCTAGCATGGAACACATACCTTGTCAAGCACAAGACTAAGCTGAAAAAAGTTCAGAGGTATGCCACTAGGCTAGTCCCAGAACTAAGAGGCATGAGATACGAGAAAAGGCTACATGAAATACACCTCACGACACTAGAAGACAAAAGTGTAAGGAAAGAGACATAATCACTACCTTCAAAATTCTCAGAGGAATTGACAGGGTAGACAAGAATAAACTGTTTTGTGGTACACAAACAAGGGGACACGGGTGGAAACTGAGTACCCAAGTGAGCCACAGGGACGTTAAAAAGAACTTTTTCAGTGTCAGAGTAGATACCAGATAGAATGCATTAGGCAGTGATGTGGTGGAGGCTGACTCCATACACAGTTTCAAATGTAGATATGATAGAGCCCAATAGGCTCAGGAATCTGTACACCAGTTGATTGATGGTTGAGAGGTTGGACCAGAGGGCCTAAGCTCAACACTGAGGGACAGCGCTCAGGATTCATAATCCTAGGGTCCAGGAATGGATCCCCGGTGATGGCGGAAACAAAAGGGCAGAGTTTCTTTCACCCTGATGGCCCAGTTTACCTAACAGTAAATAAGTCCCTGGGAGCTAGACAGCTTAGGGGCATTCTTCCCTAGGCGCACTGTGAGTACTGACCTTGCGTGTCAGGGTTCTTTTCCCTGGCGCGTTCGGGAACCATTTCTGTAGAGGTTTCTGTGGGGAGTACCGGAGGCTCCCTGGAGCTATCAGGCTAATGTGTGATATATTAGACCGGGGCAGTAGCTATGGAGTTTGACCTACCAGGGACCATGAGCCAGACCCTGGCCACTTCAGAGGCCCTGGAAACCCCCCATGTGGTCGGGGTTTTCCTTATCTGCCATCGACTGGGGTTAGGCACCCAGAAAAGGAGGTGTAACAAAACAAACCACACATGGTAAGAAAATGACAACTAACAACCAAAAAAAAAGTAGAACTCCCTCCAATCCGGAAACAAGCAAATGTCACACTCAACCGTGGTGCCGCTTGTGCAAGCAGCCCTCCCCTTTCCGAGGGAAGGAAGGGGTGGGGAAATCCCGGGCCTCCCCGCGCCGGCTACTCAGTCATCCAGTTCGTTAGCTGTGATCCGGGGCAGATGCTTCTCTGGCCTCGAATTCCTTGCCAGTGTTTCACTTTTGTGGCGACCTCTGCTGTGTTGTGTGTGGTGGCCAGGTGTTACTCATCAATGCTGGGGCTGCATGCACTTAGGGGCTTCCTTCCCTAGGTGCCCTGTGAGTACTGCCCTTGCATGTTAGGATTCTCTTCCCTGGAACATTCGGGGAAACCATTTCTGTGAAGGTTCTTGCTGCTTGGCATTTACCTCGCCCTTGGGGGGCCAGCTGGGGTTTTGTTGCCCTTGTTTGGCCTTGGGTAGGCAGTGGCATCATGCTAGTTGGAGGTGTTGGTGTTGTGCAGCCTGCCTACCTATGCAGTGGCCGGTTCCTGTTTCCTCTTGGGACGCTGTACTTTTGTTGGGTTTTCTTTTCTTTTTGTTTTCTTGCCTGGTGGGGGTCTGCTTGTGTGGCAATAGTTCCACGTATTATTAATTGGTGGCCCTCTGCTAGGCCCCCATGATTGTACATATTGCAGGAGTTTCAGTGTTTTTACTTTCCCTCCTTGTTAGCTATGGGTTCTAACAGGTTTGCAACACCTTGCCCAGGCTTCCTGTAACAGTCGCCTATAGCCCCTGGAAAACCATGTCGGGGCTTGGTGGACCGATGGATGTGTCTTCTGAGTTCCCACCTGCCTTGTGCGGGTTTGAAGGTTGCTGTGTGCCCTTGTCTCAGGGTGGCAGTCACCTCTTTTGCCTCCGTCATGATGCCTGTTGGGTCAACGACATCTTTGACACCAGCAGGGCCCACTTTCTTTCCAGCCTTTATCCTCGACTCTGCCTTTTCTTCAGGCGTACTGGGCTCTGTCTCGGATCCCAATCTGGGTGATGACAGGGCTGGATGAGGAGTTGACCTGTGGGTTTTGGGGCCCCCCCTTTGACCCCGCTTGGGTGCCAGTGTCCTCTTCGCGGGGCTTGTTGTTGCAAGGGGGAGGGGGTTTTCTTACCCCCCCTTCTCTGTATGAGTATGATTTGGGTTCGGCTCCTCCCTGGGTTCAGTTCCAGGGAGGAGCTTAGGTACATCGGGCCTGTCTTTTCGGATGTTTTCTGCCTCTCGTATCTCCGTGCAGGAGGTTTGGGAGGCTCTTGCTGCATACCTCCTGTGAGACTTGGATTCCGCCTCCGTCATGGATCCGACCTCTTTTAAGTTCAGTTCTTCTTCCCTGTATTGGGTGCATTTGGAGGTTCTGGAGTCTTCCTGGCTGGCAGACTGCCCTTTCTTTTCGTTGGCGCGGCGTGGCATGGGTTCAGTTGGTCCCGGACTCTTGAGTTGCGAGAAACGTCTAGCATTCTGCAGGTTTACCTAGGGGCGAGTTTGAGCGCCTTAATGCGTAATTACCTAAGTGTAGTTACAGGATGAGAGCTATGCTCGTTGTGTGTCCCATCTTCCCAGCACTCTTTGTCATATAACGCTTTGAAACTACTGACGGTCTTGGCCTCCACCACCTTCTCACCTAACTTGTTCCAACCGTCTACCACTCTGTTTGTGAAAGTGAATTTTCTTATATTTCTTCGGCATATGTGTTTAGCTAGTTTATATCTATGACCTCTTGTTCTTAAAGTTCCAGGTCTCAGGAAATCTTCCCTATCGATTTTATCAATTCCTGTTACTATTTTGTATGTAGTGATTATATCACCTCTTTTTCTTCTGTCTTCTAGTTTTGGCATATTTAATGCCTCTAACCTCTCCTCGTAGCTCTTGCCCTTCAGTTCTGGGAGCTAGTTAGTAGCATGTCTTTGCACCTTTTCCAGTTTGTTGATGTGCTTCTTAAGATATGGGCACCACACAACCGCTGCATATTCTAGCTTTGGCCTAACAAAAGTCATGAACAATTTCTTTAGTATATCGCCATCCATGTATTTAAAAGCAATTCTGAAGTTAGAAAGCGTGGCATAGGCTCCTCGCACAATATTCTTTATGTGGTCCTCAGGTGATAGTTTTCTATCTAGAACCACCCCTAGATCTCTTTCTTTATCAGAATTCTTTAAAGATTTCTCACATAATATATAGGTTGTGTGGGGTCTATGTTCTTCTATTCCACATTCCATAACATGGCATTTATTAACATTAAATTCCATTTGCCAAGTGATGCTCCATATACTTAGTCTGTCCAGGTCTTCTTAAAGGGCATGACAATCATCTAAGTTTCTTATCCTTCCTATTATCTTAGCATCATCAGCAAACATGTTCATATAATTCTGTATACCAACTGGTAGATCATTTATATAGACAATTAACATCACTGGTGCAAGAACTGAACCCTGTGGTACTCCACTTGTGACATTTCTCCAGTCCAATACATTGCCTCTGATCACTGCCCTCATTTTTCTATCAGTCAGAAAATTGTTCATCCATGTTAGAAGCTTACCTGTCACCCCTCCAATATTTTCCAGTTTCCAGAACAACCTCTTATGTGGAACTGTCGAAAGCCTTTTTTTAGGTCCAGATAGATGCAGTCAACCCAACCATCTGTTTCCTGTAATATCTCTGTTGCTCGATCATAGAAACTGAGTAACACGGGGCGTGCTTGTTCGCCCGTGCTTTCTTTGGATGTTGGCCTTGTGCAGCTGCATGTGCAGGTTCCTTCCCTTTTGGTGTCCTTGGTAGCGGAGGAGTTGTGCACCCCTGGGCGTTTGTCTTTGGTGTTGTGCTTCTTTTTCCCTTTCGAGCTGCCTTCTTCCCGGCATGTGGAGGATGTGGAGGCGTTGAGTGCCGGGCCTTCGTCTAGTGTCCTGTCCTCGGCGGCTCGGGCATCGGCCCCACTCTTGAAGTGCAGCCGATGCGCCTATCCTGAAGGAGGTAGAATCTCTGCGCCTTTCTTTGCACCTATCATGAAGGAGGTAGTGTGTGTGTTCTTTGTTTCTCGCCTCATATGCTGTCCTGCTGTGCTCGCCCTCTCTTTGGAATTCGCTTGGGCCCCCCTGGCTCTTAGGTTTTCATCCTCTTTTTGTCCATTGCTGTTTGCAGAGGCTGCGGTCACGCAGTTTCTGCAGGCAACTTTGTCTAGTTGTCTTCCTATGTCAGATTTATTGGTTCTCTGGGGTGGTCGTTCTCGGAAGGGTCGTACCAGGGCTCGGGGTTCCGCTGGTCGAGGTGGGTCATTGGTGCCAGCTTCTGAGCCGACATTGTCTTTGGAGTTGGCCTTGTCTGGTTGGCACAGTGATCTCTCTGTTCGACGGTCAGCTTCTTGTGAGGGCCATCGGCCCTTTCATGGTTCACATGAGGGGAAAGCTCACTCTGTTTGCTCGCGCTTGGTCCCACAATTTGTGAGCGTTTTTGGTTGTGTCATCCGGCCTCTGGTGGCGTTGGGCGGCTCCTCCTCCTTTGGGGAGTTCGGGGCTGGCGAGGCAGGCTGCTTCTCCTGCCAAGGGGCCTGACAGCTGAGTGGACAGCGCTTCGAATTCGTAGTCCTGAGGTTCCGGGTTCAATCCCCGATGGAAGCAGAAGCAAAATGGGCAGAGTTTCTTTCACCCTGATGCTCCTGTTACCTAGCAGTAAATAGGTACCTGGGGGCTAGATAGCTGTTTCAGGCTGCTTCCTGAGGGTGTGTATCAAAAAGAAGGCTTGGTCGAGGACCGGGCCGTGGGGAACGCTAAGCCCCGAAATCATCTCGAGATAACCTGCCCTTCGTTGAGTCATCTTGGAGTGGGTCGAAACGGTCAATGGGCGTGGTCGAAACGACCTTGTCTCTCGGGTGGGTTTCCCACCCGTTTTCAGTGCTGAAAACGGGACTGTGCGGATCTGCTGTTTATTCTGGACTTGTCCCGTTTGGACCCCTGGATTCCTTGCCCGTCCTTTCAGATGACTACTTTGTCTCAGGTCCTGCTTCTTTTGGAGCCAGGTGCCTAGATGGTATCCATGGACCACAAGGACATATATTGGCACATTCCTATTCATCTGGGGTTCAGGGACTGATTAGGTTTTGTGGTGGGGCCTTAGGCTTACTGCTTTTGTTGCCTTTTGGCTTAAATCTGGCACCTCACATATTCACGCACCTTACCCCAGGTTGTGGTGACCCGTCTGTATCTGCTAGGGGTTTGGGTCCTGGCCTACCGCGACCACTGGCTGGTGTTGGCTCCCAGTCGGTCTGCTTCTCTGCTCGCCAGAGGGTGTGGTTCTTTCCCAGCTCGCCGGGTTCGGGTTCCTGGTGAACTGGAGGAAGTCCCATCTGGTTCTGTCCCAGGTTCGACCTTGCTGGGTCTTGTTGGGGACTCTCGGACCACTTCCATGTCTTTCCCTCTGGAGGCATTGCTGCGGCTGTGGTTCTGGGTCACTCGCCGGTTGCTCGAGCAGTTGTGTGGGAGTTTGAACTTCACCATGCTGGTCTACCTGCTGGGTCGGGTTTGGCTTCAGTGTCTGTTCCGGTTCCTTCGGGAACGACGCCCCTTCCGCTTCTCTCACGATCGCTGGGTTCGACCTTTGGGAGCCTTGTGTCGGTTGCTGTGTTGCCAGCTTCCTATTCGGGGTTTTCAGGGTTCAATGCCTTGGCGCCTACCCGAACCCTTACTCGATGTGTTCTCGGACACGGTGTCTCTTGGCTGGGGTTTTGTGACCAGTGCTCACCAGGCCGGCCAGGGGCGATGGAGGTCCGTCCTTCCGTCGGGCTCACAGCACGGTGCGGGATTTTGTGGCAGTTTGGCTCTCGCTTCAGAGGGTTCGGGTCCCTTGGAGGTTGGACCATCCTGCTCCATTCGGACCGTTCTCCGGTGGTTTATTGCCTGGATCGCAGGGGTTCCCTTCGGTTCTTACCTGTTTGGGGCTGGTCGCTTAAAGTGGCTCATCTACTGGCTTCTCGTGGCTTCTCTTTCCCCCAGTCCAGCCATTGCTTCGGGTTCTGGCTTGGTTAGGGTCCTACTAAGAGAGAGGTCCTCATGGCCCCTTGGTGGCCGACCCAGTCTTGGTTCCAAGCGCTGCTTGCTTGGTATGCAAACCCTAGGCGTTTCCCATGGCTCCACCTCTTCCAGCAGGTCAGTCCAGTCTGGTACACGGCTAATTCTGTCTTCTCCAATCCTCATGTACGGTCTTTTTGACACGGGTTTGTCACCATTTGTATGGTGATCAGGTGGCTTCGTTGATAGTGTCCCACCTGAGAGTTTCGTCTTGGCAACAGCATGAAGTTTCCTGGCATTTTTTTCAGCCATTTTCTCTCTTCGTAGGTTGTCTTCTATTTCAAATCAGGTTTTCTTTTCCTTTCTGTCTTGGCTTTTTCAGGACCGTCATTTAATGCCTAATACTGTTGCCTCATATCGTGCGGTGCTGGCGGAGCCGGTCCAGATTGCGTTTGGGGTGGATGTCTCTTCGGTTCCGTTCCATAAGCTTTCTCATGCTTTGGTTTACCTCCGGCCTGCTCATGCGCCACCTGTGCCGTTCTGGTTCTTGAACAGGATGTTCTATCTTTCCTCTCCTCGGTTTGTGGTGTTCCCTTTGGTTCAAGATTGTTTTTCCAAGGCTCTCTCTTTGGCATTGTTGGCATTGGCCTCTGGGGGTCGGGTCGGGGAGCTTCATGCTCTCCTCTTGTGCAGAGGTTTCTGCTCTTTTGGTCCTGGTGGCAGGTTTGTTCGGTTGCAGCCTTCTCCCTCTTTTCTGGCGAAGAATGAAACGGCTGCTTTCTGGAGGGGTCCTTGGGTCATTGATGCTTGGTTGGTCAGGCCAGAGGTTCATCATGTGTTGGTGTCCGGTTGCGGCTCTTCGCCGTTATCGCATGCTTCGAGTTCAGTGGCTGGGGTTGCGCTTTGGATTGATCTGGTTTCCCTCATTCCCTGTCCCAGGGTTTGGGTCTCCCTGGTCGTCCGCAGGGGGTTATTAACACTTTGATGCTCTGGGCGCGTGAGCTCCGCACTACCCCTGGTGGGTTTGGGCATTCCACGGGAGTGCGCGGTAATTCTGAAAAGTGTATACTCTTTTCAACTTTGTCACCTCAGTTCTCGTCCTAAGGTATTCAATTTGGTATCAATGTGTTCACAATAGAATTCCCTAGAGGAGTAAATGCATATAAACTCCAAAAGCCCGGCTTACCACCCGCAGCAAACCAAGAAAGTGAGAGTAAGTTACCCGAGAGCACGCAAGAGCGATAAAATGTGTACTCTTTTCACTTTGGTCACCTCAATTGTTGTCTTAGGTCTTTCATTTTTGTATCAATGAGTTCGCAATAGAATTCTCTAGATTATATGCATATAAAATATAAAACCTGGCCACGCTCCACCTGCGGACGAGTTGAAGACAGGCCACGCGTTACCCGTGAGGCTAGCCCAGACGTCTACCAATTCCCACCCACAAATGTTTAGTATTTTTTTCCGGTTGCTAACATCAATTTTTGTGTTACAGCACTCATTTTGATATGACATTGTTCCTAATAGAATGCTTTTGATGGATATATGCATATAAGGGCAAACTGAAGAACAATATTGCCAATACAATACAATAAAGTCTAAACAACAATATAAACTATATAAAAAACTAAAACTTTTTGTACTTACCAATACAGTGTTGTTTGTGGAGCATGAGATGGGTTGAACATTAGGTTTATCCACGCCACCTGCTCTAGGAAAATGTTTCCTGAAGGGTCAACCCATGTTTTTTTATAGGTGAAGTAGATGATGGGCAAGCATTACTGCTTATCAGCCCAGAATTGTTTCTTGCGATGATATTTGCTGTAGCATGGTGCAGGACACAGTGCCACATCACACATCTTGCACTTATAAGTGTGTGTGCTTCCTTTTACCAGATATTCTGCAAACACGACACCTCAGACGCTTCTGTATCTTTACTTGGGTATGGGATAAGTTTTTGTTGAGATGTTATGGATTATCCACAATACGGGGTCTTTTCGTAGCAGCAGCACCACTAGGGATAATCAGAGTCTTGTCTTCTGACTGAGACGATGAAGGTACAGCTACAGGTACAGGTGAAGTGAATAATGGGCGCCTCACACCTGAAGGTCCTAGTGTTGATGATCCAGGTGTTGCAACAGTAGCTCCAGTGGCATTTACATCAGGAGCATGTGGAATGTCATCATTTTGCTGAGGCCATTTACTGGGATGATAGAACAGTAGTGCCGAAATGATGACTTCGTGGAAATCGAGTAATGAGTTTCCTTCTATCTGTTGTGTAGTATTTGTACAGCACAAAAGCATTGTAGATAGCCATTTGCAAAAAATAGAAGCTCATTTCCTTCGTCCATTTGAGACTTTTCCTTGTGAAGTGATAATATTTGACCATTTGGTCAAAGTGATCAACACCTTTCATGTTTGTATTGTAGTCACAGATTGCATTTGGCTTGTTGACAGTTACCTGTTGCACTGAAGATGTTCCATCATGATTCCGTACTCGTTTTCTACGTTCAACTTGTTGTGTATCTGCATTGTGGCAAGTTATGAGTGAAACAACTCGCTTATCTTTCCACAAAATTATGAAAGTATTGTCCTTTCGTTTGAATACAGTTTTATCTACCGGCAATTTACCCTTTGCTCAGATCTGAAGGGTTTTAGGTGCACCACGCTGCAGTCTGATGGTACTACAGGTGTATACCCCTACTTCACGCAGTGCTTCACACAATCGAATCAAATTATAATAGTTGTCCATATATAAATGGTAGCCTTTGTTATTCAGTGGTTCAATCAAGTTCATTACCGTTTCAATCGTCGTTTTTCCAATTCCTGCATAATTTCAAAATCAAAGATGTAGCCAGTCTTGGATTCAGCTAGCATGTAAAGCTTTATTCCATATTTGTCAGGTTTATTGGGATTATAGGTCTTGAAAGCTAGATGGCCACGCCATGCCATTGTGCCTTCATCCAAACTCAAATTTTTCTGAGGAATGTATAATGTCTTGAATTTCTGTGAAAGATATTGCATGACTGATCGAACTTTGATTAGTCTGTCTAGATTGTGTCCCGTGTGGAATGGAATTAGTGTTATAAATATGAAAATACTTTCCAATCATTTCATATCATTTAGAAAGTCATAAATGTATTGAAACAAGGTATATGCCAGAATCTACCTGTTTGCAAGTACATTCTAATTCTTGGCAACGGGCAAATACCCATCAAGATCGTCAGTCCCAAATATCGTGCCGTATCTTTCACTGTCATTGGTTCCCATTTCTTGTTTGTCGTTGTCCCAGTACATACGTTGCTTTGGGAAGAAAACAAATTAGTTTCATAAGTCATATTTCAGCAAGCTTTGAGTGAGAAATAGTTGAATAAAGCCCAAAGGAGTGCTAGGTACAGGAACAGTCAAGCCTGGTGTGGCTGTA
The DNA here is from genome assembly GCA_020271785.1 of Procambarus virginalis. Classification (NCBI taxonomy): domain Eukaryota; kingdom Metazoa; phylum Arthropoda; class Malacostraca; order Decapoda; family Cambaridae; genus Procambarus; species Procambarus virginalis. The sequence continues at coordinate 6,292,052 of WNGS01009202.1, forward strand.
AAACTGTCTACAAAGGGTTGAGTGTTGTCACCACCACCACCCTTCATCAGAACCTGTTGATGTTGGGGCACATGTGGTACATTTGGCTCTAGCACGAGCTCCAGCACCTCGCTGTGCATGTGTGGCAGTCTCAACCTCAGACTCCTCACTTCCATCACTATCAAAATCCTCCTCTGCTGTTTCCGTTTCAGTACATTCACTAACTTCATCAGTGTCATTTTCAACAACACTTTCATCACTAGATAACTCAGATAATTCATCAAATACAGCCTGAAACTTAGAGGGTGTGAGTCTCACTCGCTTATACTTCTCGTGTACACTACTTAGCTTCTCACTATGATGCTTTGTTTTTGCTGATTTCTTCCTATAAGGGCCTTGTTCATGATCACTATTCATCGTGGAGTAAGCGCAGATAGTATCTAAAGCCGCAGTAAGAAATATAGCCACGGAATATAGCTGAAATGTTTACACGTTGTGGAGGCGAGGGGAAGGTGACCGGTCATAACAATGGAGCGAAAACAGTGGGCCTACTGCGCAGCTTGCGCCGCCTGGGTGCGACAAAAGGCTTTCGACAGATTACATACACCAACATAGATGGAGTAAGATCGAAGATACTGAAGTTAAGTGATGTAATACAGCTGCAGACACCAGACATTGTTGCACTCACGGAGACAAAACTTGAAGAAGTTATTTTAAATGAGGTCATATTCCCAAGAGGCTACTCAATTTGGAGACTGGACAGAAAAATTAGGAAAGGGGGTGGCATTGCTGTGCTGGTGAAAGAACACCTAAAGGTGAACGAAATAATGACTGCCAATCCACAAGAAGTTGACATAATAGCACTAGAGATCTGCCATGAAGATGATAACTAATGATCATAAATGCATATAGTCCACTGCCAAGCAGCACATGGTCAAAGGAGGAGCTAGATAGTAAACGAGAAGGTCTTATAACAATAATGAGAGAAATCATAGCGAGAGCGGATAACAATAGTTCACGACTGTTGATAGTCTGCGACTTCAACTTGAAATCCATAGACTGGGAAGCATATGAAGCTAAAACAGAAGATTTTGGACCTGTAAATTTGTAGACCTCATCCTGGAAACATTCTTGTATCAACACGTTAAACAAGCTACGAGGATGAGGGAAGGGGACGTTCCCTCCATGCTAGATTTGATATTTACCAGGAAGGAGGAAGAAATATTTGACATTCAGTACCATCCTCCCTTGGGTAAAAGTGACCATGTCTTTTTGGGAATAAAGTATGTAATGCGTTATAATCTGGAAGAAAATAAGGAGGTTGATGCAGTTGAAAAACCTGACTTTAGGAGAGGACATTATGGCAACCTTAGAAAAATTTTTAGTGAGTATAATTGGACAGACTTGTTGCTAGGCAAGGAAGTGAATGAGATGTATGTCAAGTTTTGTGAAATATATGATAAAGGCACAAAAAAATTTATACCAAAACAGAGATGCAGAACTGGGAAACAGGATTGGTTCAACAGAAATTGCGAAAGGGCCAGAGACCAAAAGACACAAAAATGGAATCAATACAGGAAGAGGCCTAACCCCCCAAACATACCAGCGATACAAAGATGCGAGAAACAACTACACGGCAGTGAGGAGAGAGGCAGAAAGAAATTTTGAAAAAGGGATTGCAGACAAATGTAAATCAGAACCAGGTCTATTCTATAGATTCATAAACAACAAATTGCAGGTAAAGGATAATATTCAGAGGTTGAAAATGGGAAATAGATTCACAGAAAATGAAAAGGAAATGTGTGAAACATTAAACAAAAGTTCCAAAGTGTGTTTGTACAAAATGAAATCTTCAGGGAACCAGATACAATAAGAATTCCAAAGAACAACATAGAGCACATAGAGGTGTCTAGAGACAAAGTGGAAAAAATGCTCAAGGAGCTAAATAAGAACTAAGCAGTTGGTCCAGATGGAGTTTCACCATGGGTCCTGAGAGAATGTGCACCTGAACTCAGCATTCCACTTCAACTGATTTTTCAGGCATCCCTGTTTACAAGAGTTGTAGCTGATGTGTGGAAAAAGGCTAACATAGTTCCAATCTACAAAAGTGGAAGCAGGGAAGACCCCCTTAATTATAGACCGGTATCATTGACAAGTGTAATAGTCAAAATATTGGAAAAAATAATTAAAACTAAATGGGTAGAACACCTGGAGAGAAATGATATAATATCAGACAGACAGTATGGTTTTCGATCTGGAAGATCCTGTGCATCGAATTTACTCAGTTTCTATGATCGAGCAACAGAGATGTTACAGGAAAGAGATGGTTGGGTTGACTGCATCTATCTGGACCTAAAAAAGGCTTTCGACAGATTTCCACATAAGAGGTTGTTCTGGAAAATATTGGAGGGGTGACAGGTAAGCTTCTAACATGGATGAAAAATTTTCTGACTGATAGAAAAATGAGGGCAGTGATCAGAGGCAATGCATCGGACTGGAGAAATGTCACAAGTGGAGTACCACAGGGTTCAGTTCTTGCACCGGTGTTGTTTGTCTACATAAATGATCTACCAGTTGGTATACAGAATTATATGAACATGTTTGCTGATGATGCTAAGATAATAGGAAGGATAAGAAACTTAGATGATTGTCATGCCCTTCAAGGTGACCTGGACAAAATAAGTATATGGAGCACCACTTGGCAAATGGAATTTAATGTTAATAAATGCCATGTTAAGGAATGTGGAATAGGAGAACATAGACCTCACACAACCTATATATTATGTGAGAAATCTTTAAAAAATTCTGATAAAGAAAGAGATCTAGGGGTGGTTCTAGATAGAAAACTATCACCCGAGGACCACATAAAGAATATTGTGCGAGGAGCCTATGCCACGCTTTCTAACTTCAGAATTGCTTTTAAATACATGGATGGCGATATACTAAAGAAATTGTTCACGACTTTTGTTAGGCCAAAGCTAGAATATGCAGCGGTTGTGTGGTGCCCATATCTTAAGAAGCACAACAAACTGGAAAAGGTGCAAAGACATGCTACTAAGTGGCTCCTAGAACTGAAGGGCAAGAGCTTCGAGGAGAGGTTAGAGGCATTAAATATGCCAAAACTAGAAGACAGAAGAAAAAGATACATACAAAATACAAACATACAGTATACACTACATACAAAATAGTAACAGGAATTGATAAAATCGATAGGGAAGATTTCCTGAGACCTGGAACTTTAAGAACAAGAGGTCATAGTTAAACTAGCTAAACACAGATGCCGAAGAAATATAAGAAAATTCACTTTCGCAAACAGAGTGGTAGACAGTTGGAACAAGTTAGGTGAGGTGGTGGTGGAGGCCAAGACCGTCAGTAGTTTCAAAGCGTTATATGACAAAGAGTGCTGGGAAGACGGGACACCACGAGCGTAGCTCTCATCCTGTAACTACACTTGGGTAATAACACTTAGGTAATTACATGGCCTAACAAAGAGAACGGGAAGACATTGGCTCTCAGTTTAAAATCAGTCCCTAAAAAATTGAATAAAAACCGGATTTTCTGGAGGGGGGGGGAGTCCCTACAGCTCCCCGGAGCTTACTAGGCTGATATGCTAATGTCAGACTTTGGCATCAATCATGTGTATGGAGTTCTTTGGGCCTACTGGGGACCACGAGCCAGAACCTGGCCCCCTCTAGAGAGGCAAGGGAAGCAATGGCCTATAGAAACCCCCGTATAATTGGAAGCATTCTATGTCTGCCATCGACCGGGTTAGGCACCCAGAAAGGTATGCGTCCCAACACAAACACCTATTCTGGTGAAAATTGCAACCAAAATCTGAACGAGTAGATAGAACTCTCCAAACAAAAACTAGCAAAATGACGTCACTCGTCGCCGCACCGCCGTCTGCGCAGCTCCCCCCTCCCCGGAAGGGTAAAGAGGGAGCCCCAGATCTCCCACGCCGGCGATCCACACCCCAGTTCTTGAGGCTGATGCTATCGGCTTGGTTGTGTGCTCTGGCTCCAGACTTTTTGCGGTGCTGTGCCTAGTATGTGGCGGCTGTTCTCCAGGGGTGCGAGAGCCAGGAGTTACTCTTCTGTACTCGGGCTGCATGTGCCTAGGGTTCCCTTCCCTAGGTTCCCTGTAAGTACTGCTCTTGGAGCTTGGGGTTACCTTCCACAAGTTCCTCTGTGGGTCCGTTTAACTGCTCGGTTTTTCGGCCGCCCTTTGGGTACTTGGGTGTTTTGTCTCCCTCGTTTACCTTAGGGTAAGAGGTGGTTTGGCACTGGTAGGGGCACAGGGTTCTGCGCAGCTTGTTGTCACCTATCACAGTGGCCAGCTCTGTTGATACCTGGTTGATGGGGTTCTGGGAGTGCTTCTACTCCCCAAGCTCGGCCCAAGGCCAAGCTTGATTTGAGAGTTTGGTCCACTAGGCTGTTGCTTGGAGCAGCCTGCAGGCCCACATACCCATCACAGCCTGGTTGGTCCGGCACTCCTTGGAGGAAACAATCTAGTTTCCTCTTGAAGATGTCCACGATTGTTCCGGTAATATTCTTTAAGCTCGCTGAGAGAGTGTTGAACAACCATGGACCTCTGATGTTTATACAGTGTTCTCTGATTGTGTCTATGGCACTCCTGCTCTTCACTGGTTCTATTCTGCATTATTTTTCCATATCGTTCACTCCAGTATGTTGTTATTTTACTGTGTAGATTTGGTGCTTGGCCCTCCAGTATCTTCCACATGTATATTATTTGATATCTCTCTTTTTCTTCTTTCTAGTGAGTATATTTGGAGGGCTTTGAGATGATCTCAATAATTTAGATGCTTTATCGCATCTATGCGAGCCGTATATATTCTCTGTATTCTCTCTATTTCAGCAATCTCTCCTGTTCTGAAGGGGAAAGTGAGTACTGAGCAGTACTCAAGATGGGACAACACAAGTGACTTGAAGAGTACAACCATTGTAATGGGATCCCTGGATCTGAAAGTTCTCGTAATCCATCCGATCATTTTTCTGGCTGACACAATATTTGCTTGGTTATGCTCCCTTAAACGTTAGGTCGTCAGACATTATTATTCCCAAATCCTTTACATGCTGTTTTCCTACTATGGGCACATTTGATTGTGTTTTGTACCCTTTATTATGTTTAAGGTCCTCATTTTTACTGTACCTGAGTACCTGAAATTTATCACTGTTAAACATCATGTTATTTTCTGATGCCCAGTCGAAAACTTTATTAATATCAGCTAGAAGTTTTTTCTATGCCTTCAGCCGAGGTAATTTTCATACTGATTTCTGGGGGGGAGCCCTGTCGGCTCCCCGGAGCTGAATGGATATGTATAACTTTCTGGCATCAGTTAAAGTGCTAGGAGTTCTTGCCTACCGGGGACCAGGAGCCAGAACCTGGCCCCCTCAGAGAGGCATGAGGAGCAATGGCCTATAGGAACTCCCTTGTGGTTGGGAGCATTCTATGTCTGCCATCGACCGGGATAGGCACCCAGAAAGGTAGGCGCCCCAAAACAAACCCCTATTCTGGTAAAAATATTGCTACCAAAAGCCGAACGAGTGGACAGAACCGACTTGTATTTTTGTCGAAAACTGATGTGAGAATAAGGAAAAGCAGCGGTGCAAGGACTGTACCCTGAGGTACATAGCTTTTAACTGCACTGTTTCTTGGGGTACGTTGTCCCCCTTGCGGGGTTTTATTTTTGCCTTGGTAGGGGGTTCTGCCCTACTTGCCACTGGGGTTGGCCTCATCCTGATACTTGGTGGTGCCCCCTGCTAGGTCACCGTGAGTGTACACGTCCCTGGGGTTCAGCTGTAGACAGTTTGTTTGGTAGTTTTGGGCGCCGGTTAGCAGTACCCTGCCTGACTTTACTTGAGCGCGAGTCCTCTTAAAGTAAACGCTCAGGACCCTGGGAATCCCCTAGGGGACGCATTGGTCTGATGGATGCATCCCCGGAGTCCACCTCGCTTCATGCGAGTTTGGGGGTTGTTCGATCCCCTTGTCTCAGGGCGATCCTCATGGTTTTTGCCTCAGTCACGCAGCCTGTTGAGTCGGTAACACTTTCAACCCTGAGTCCTGCAAGTTTTGCTGCTTGCTGGTGACTCAATTTACCAAATCTGTTAATGATCATCTTTGGGTACAGGCTGTGCAGGCGTTGCATTCTAGGTTTCATTTGTTGTAATGCGCTAGGTTGGTTGCTCACCCGGCTGCCCCGTTTTGCTTATAGGGACCCGGACTTGGGGGTGAGGGTAGCTTCAACCCTGGTTCAGTCTGCACCTCCTCGTCCTTCCCCCTCCTGTTGTTCGTTCTGGTCCCCTTCCCCTGCTTTCGGCCCCGAAACGTCTGAGGGTTTCGGAGTCGGGGCAGGGGTTAGTTGGTCTTGAGACTCGGGCAGCCTCGGGGGATGCCCCTTCCAGTGTGGCAGCTGAGGCATTTGAGTCTAGTTCCCCGGCCGAAGCCTCTAGATCTGGCCAGTGGGCCCCCTTCTGTTCGGCTTCTACGGCTGCGCCGGCCTTGTCTGGCGGGGGTCGGTGCTTGGAGGGAGGACTCGGCTCCGGGTCCTGTGGAGGAGAACCTTGGGCTGACTTGGAGGCCTTGGGCCCCACTGGACCCCGCCTGGGTTTTTCTCTGCCCTCTGAGCGGGGCTTGTTGTTATAAGGAGTGGGTTTCTCTTCCCCCCCCCCCCTCTGCGTACGAATTGGACTTTGTGTCTGTCCCTCCCCTGGTTCGGTTCCATGTCCCTCCGGGTGCTTTGGTTCCTTCTTTCTGGAGTTTTCGGCTCATTGCATCCAACCTGCTGTGGTGCAGGCAGCCCTTGCGGCAAACCTCCTGCGTGACCCGGATTATGCCTCGGCAATGGATCCCTCAGCTTTCAGGTTTGGGACTTCGTTCCCTTTCTGGCTCCGTTACGAGGTTCTGGAGTCTTCCTGGCTGGCGGACTGTCATGTCTTTTCCTTAGAGTTTTGGCACTCTTTCTGCCGATCCCGCACGCTTGAGTCGCGGGAGGCTTAGACGGTCCCACGATTTGTGGGCTCTTCGGGTCGTTTCACACGGCCTCCGGTCTCGTTGAGTGGCCCCCTCCCCCCTTCGGGGGTTCGGGGCTGGCGGGGCAGGCCTCTTCTCCTGTGTGCTGTCAGGTCGTCTTGGGGTCGGTTCGCTTAGGTGTGGTTGAATGCCGACGTCCCTCAGATGGGTTTCCTGTCTGTTCCCGGTCCCAAACGGGACTGCGCGGACCTGCGGTTCATTCTGGGCTTGTCTCATCTGAACCCCTGGGTTCATTACCCCTCCTTTCGGATGACTACGCTGTCCCAGGTTCGGCTCCTGTTGGAGCGGGGTGCTTGGATGGTGTCCCTGGATCTCTGGGATGCTTATTGGCACATCCCGATTCATCCGGGGTTTAGGGACTTGCTCTGGTTTTTGTTGTGGGGCTTCATGCTTACTGCTTTCGTTGTCTTCCGTTCGGGTTGAACCTGGCACCTCGCGTGTTCACACACCTTACACGGGTCGTGGTGGCTTGTCTGCATCTGTTAGGTGTTCAGGTGTTTGCCTACCTCAACGACTGACTGGTTTGGGCTCCCAGCTGGTCCTCTTGTCTGCTGGCCAAGGATTTGGTTCTTTCTCAGCTCACCGGGTTCGGGTTCTTGATGAACTGGAGGAAGTCCCGTCTGGTTCCCTCCCAGGTTCGGACCTGGCTGGGCCTTGTGTGGGACTCTCGGACTGCTTCCTTATCTCTTCCTCCAGAGTCTCTGTTGTGGCTGCGGTGCCACATGTGGCTGTTTCTGGGGGTCTCCCAGGTCACCCAGCGGTTGCTCGAGGGTCTGTGCGGGAGCCTGAACTTCACGGCGCTGGTCAACCCGCTGGGTTGTGTTTGGCTTCGTCGGCTGTTCTGGTTCTTTCAGGGCCGTCCATTTTGCCTCTCACAATCGCTGGGTTCGGACCCTGGGGGCTTTGCGTCTGTTTGCTGCGTCACCGCTTTCCTCTTTGGGTTGTTCGGGGTTCAGTGACTTGGCGCCTACCCGAGCCCTCGCTCGATGTGTTCACGGACACATTTTCGGCTGGGGCTTTGTGACCAGTGCTTACCAGGCCGGCCAGGGTCGGTGGTTTCCGTCCTTCCGTAGGGTCCACAGCATGTGCTCGAGTTCGCGGGCGGCGGTGTGGTTTGCTCTACAGAGGCTTTGAAAATCGCCCGCAGGTTGAAGATCCGGCTTCATTCGGACTGCTCCTCGGTGATTCATTGTCTGAACTGGGGGGGGGGGTTCAATACGATCCTTGGCTCTTTGGTGCTAGTCGCTTTGGGTTACTCGTCGCTGAGTTTCTTGAGGTTTGGCTCTCCTGGCAGTTTCATGTGCGGGGAGTGTCCAACGTCCTGGCTGACGGCTTGTCTCGTTTCGTTCCCCTCTCTGCGGATTGGACGGTCGACGCCGACTCCTTCCTATGGCTTTGCCAGACGTTCGGACGCCTCGAGGTGGACCTCGTCGCGTCGGCTTGGTTGCGGCGCCTTCCCCGACTGCAAGGCCATTGGGGTCGATGCCTTCCGGCAGGACTGGTCGAGGTGGGGGTTCCTTTACCTCTTTTTCCCGGTTCCGGATGCTGTTGCTCCACATCCTGACTCGCTTGGAGACTTACCAGGGGAGAGTTGTCCACTTGGCCCCATGGTGGCCGGCCCAGCCGTGGTTTCAGGCGCTGCTTGCTCGGTGTCCGAACCTGGAGATTTTCCCGCGGCTCCGCCTCTTCCAGCAGATCGGACCGGTATGTCACGTGAATGGTTCGATCTTCTCCTCGAGTCTTCGCGTATGGTATTTTTTGACTCGAGTTTATCATCATCTCTATGGTGATCAGGTGGCTTCTTTATTAGTGTCCCATCTGCGGGCTTTGTCTCGGCGACAGTAGAGTTTCCTGGTGGTTCTTCCGGTTCTTCTTACATCTTTGTCGTTGTACTTCTCTTTCTGTTAGGGTGGTGTTGTCCTTTCTCTCTCTTGGCTGTTCCAGGACCGTTGCCTTATGTCTAACACTGTCGCCTTGTATCTTGCGGCGCTGGCGGAGCCGCTTCAGCTTGCTTTCGGTATTGATGTCACATTTGCGCCATTTCGCAAGCTGTCTCGGGATTGTTTCACCTCCGGCCTGCTCATGCGCTGCCTGAGGTGTCCTGGTCTTTAGACAGAGTGCTCTCTTTTCTTTCTTCTCCTCGTTTTATTGTGGCCCCTTCGGTTCCGGATTGTTTTTCGAAGGCTCTTTTCCTGTTAGCATTTCATTACATTCAACGAAAGTTTTACAGAAAATAGCATTTCATTACATTCAACACTGGTTTCATTTTTATTGCCTGGTGGGGGGGTCTGACTGGAGTGGCTATAGTTCAGCTTCCAATACTTTGGTGGCCCTCTGCTAGGATCCTGTGATTGTACATGTCGCAGGGGTTTCAGTGTTTTGATCTTCCCCTTGTTACCTTTGGGTCTTAACCAGTTATCAACATCTTGGCTGGGCTTCCTGTAGGAGTCAGCGTACAGGCCCTGGAAAACCCTGTCAGGGCTCGGTGGACCTATGGATGCATCTTCAGAGTACCAGCCCGCCTCGTGCAGTTTCGAAGGTTGCTGTGTGCCCTTGTCTCTGGGTGACAGTCACCTCTTTTGCCTCTGTCATGCTGCCTGTTGAGTCAAAGACACCTTTGACCCGGAGTCTTGTGAGTCGTGTTCTCTGTTCTTCAGTACTATTCTGATGACATTATTGTTAGGGATCAGGCAGTATTCACATTGCATGCTAGGTTCAGGTTGCTGCAACGCACTATGTTGGTTTCCCACCCGGATGCCCCGTGGCTGCCCCACTTTGGTTCTAGGGACCCGGACTTGGGTGCATTAGTCGATTCGATTTTGGTTCAGTCTGCGCTCCCTAGTCCTTCCCCTGTTGTTCTTTCTCCTCCCCCTCCCCCCACCCTTCCACCTGCTTCCGGGCTCCCACATATTTGAGGATTTCAGAGTCTGGGCAGAGTTTAGTTGGTACTGAGACTCGGGCAGCTTCGGGGACTGCCCCATTCGGGTTGGGGCTGGAGGCATTCGAGCTGGTTCCTCCTACCGAGGCTTCTGGATCCCACCAGCAGGCCCCCCCCCCCTTTTTTTTAGCCTTTTCCCTCGACTTTGTCTTTTCTTCAAGGGTAGAGGGTTTAGAGGCCTGTGGGGTGAGAGTGGGGGCATGGGTGTCGGCTGAGAGACACAACTATCCAAGAAGGAAAAATAAACCTAAGCAGTGAGATCGAAGTAATAGAACAAACGTTGAAGCAATCATATGAGTCTGAGGATATGGAATTGGAACAGAAAGCTATACAAGAGATAAAGAAAAGTCCAAAATATTTTTTCACATACGCAAAATCAAAATAAAAAACCTCGACCAGTATTGGACCGTTAATTACAAATAAAGGTACGTACACAGAGGACAGCAAAGAGATTAGTGAAAATCTAAGAAGCCAGTATGAGGCTATGTTTAGTACACCAATAAACAACATGAAAGTTGATGACCGAGACAGCTTCTTTATGAATGACATTCAAGCTGCAGATAATATAACAGATATTAACACGAACTCGGAACACTTTGAAAGAGAAATTGACAATATGCCCATGCACTCAAGCTCCTGGGCCTGACTCATGGAATTGAATATTCATAAAGAAATGATAGGATACAGAGGAGATACCAGCAGCACTTAAATCTGCAGATATAGCTCCTCTTCACAAGGGGGGTAGTAAAGCCTTGGCAAAAAATTATAGACCAGTTGCACTAACATCACATATAATAAAAGTGTTTGAAAGAGTGATTAGGAATCAAATTTCTAGTTTTATGGAAATAATTTGCTACACAATCCAGGACAACATGGATTTAGAGCGGGCAGATCCTGTCTGTCACAGTTACTCAACCACTATGACAAAATCACAGAAGCTCTAGAAGAAAAGCAAAATGCAGATGTTGTATACACAGACTTTGCAAAGGCGTTCGACAAATGTGACCATGGGGTGATAGCACAAAAAATGAGGTCAGTGGGAATAACTGGTAAAGTAGGACACTGGATACTCAATTTCCTGTCGAACAGAACACAAAGAGTAACAGTCAATCAAATAAAATCGAGTAGAAGCGCAGTTAAAAGCTCTGTACCTCAAGGTACAGTCCTTGCACCGCTATTGTTCCTTATTCTCATATCAGATAGACAAAAATACATGTCACAGCTTCGTGTCGTCCTTTGCAGATGACACAAAAATCAGTAAAAAAAAACCTCTGCTGAAGACATTGAAAAATTACAAGCAGATATTAACAAAGTTTTCGATTGGGCAGCAGAAAATAACAACAGAGATAAAAGATGTTTAACAGTGATAAATTTCAGGTACTCTGGTACAGCAAAAATGAGGATCTGAAACATAATAAAGGGTACAAAACACAATCAAATCTGCCCATAGTAGGAAAACAGCATGTCAAGGATTTAGGAATAATGTCCTCCGATGATCTAACGTTTAGGGAGCATAACCAGGCAAATATTGCGTCAGCCAGAAAATGATAGGATGGATTACGAGAACTTTCAGATCCAGGGATCCCATCACAATGGTTGTACTCTTCAAGTCACATGTGTTGTCCCGTCTCGAGCACTGCTCAGTACTCGCTTCCCCTTCAGAGCAGGAGAGATTGCTGAAATAGAGGGAATACAGAGGACATATACGGCACGCATAGACGAGATAAAACGCCTAAGTTATTGGGATCGTCTCAAAGCTCTCCAAATGTACTCACTAGAAAGGAGACAAGAGAGATAACAAATAATATACACATGGAAAATACTGGAGGGGCCAGGTCCCAAATTTACACAGTAAAATAACAACGTACTGGAGTGAACGATATGGAAGAAAATGCAGGTTTGAACCAGTGAAGAACAGAGTGCCATAGGCATAATCACAGAACACTGTATTAATATCAGAGGTCCGTGGCTGTTCAACGTTCTCCCAGCGACTATAAGAAATATTGCCGGAACAACTGTGGACATCTTCAATATAAAACTAGATACAGTAGCTTTCTAAGAGAAGTTCTGGATCAGCCGGGCTGTGGTGGGTATGTGGGCCTGCGGGCCGCTCCAAGCAACATCCTGGTGGACCAAACTCTCACAAGTCGAACATGGCCTCGGGCCGGACTTGGGGAGTAGAAGTAGAAGGTTCTGGGAGTACTCCCAGAACCCCATCAAGCAGGGTGTGGGCTGAGAGTGAGGCATGGGTGTGGGCTGAGAGTGTGGCGTGGGTGTGGCTGAGAATGGGGCATGGGTGTGGGCTGAGAGTGGGGTGTGAGCTGAGTGTGTGGTGTGGGTGTGAGCTGAGAGTGGGGCGTGGGTGTGGGCTGAGAGTGGGGCGTGGGTGTGGGCTGAGAGTGTGGCATGGGTGTGGTCTGAGAGTGAGGTGTGGGCTGAGAGAGTGGCGTGGGTGTGGGCTGAGAGTGAGGCATGGGTGTGGGCTGAGAGTGTGGCGTGGGTGTGGGCTGAGAATGGGGCATGGGTGTGGGCTGAGAGTGGGGTGTGAGCTGAGTGTGTGGTGTGGGTGTGAGCTGAGAGTGGGGCATGGGTGTGGGCTGAGAGTGGGGCGTGGGTGTGGGCTGAGAGTGAGGCATGGGTGTGGTCTGAGAGTGAGGTGTGGGCTGAGAGAGTGGCGTGGGTGTGAGCTGAGAGTGGGCGTGGGTGTGAGCTGAGAGTGGGGTGTGGGTGTGGGCTGAGAGTGGGGCGTGAGCTGAGAGTGTGATGTGGGTGTGGGCTGACAGTGTGGCATGGGTGTGGGCTGAGAGTGTGGCATGGGTGTGGGCTGAGAGTGGGGCATGGGTGTGGGCTGAGAGTGTGGTGTGGGTGTGGGCTGAGAGTGTGGTGTGGGTGTGGGCTGAGAGTGTGGCGTGGGTGTGGGCTGAGAGTGTGGCATGGGTGTGGGCTGAGAGTGTGGCATGGGTGTGGGCTGAGAGTGTGGCGTGGGTGTGGGCTGAGTGTGTGGCGTGGGTGTGGGCTGAGAGTGGGGTGTGGGTGTGGGCTGAGTGTGGCGTGGGTGTGGGCTGAGAGTGTGGCATGGGTGTGGGCTGAGAGTGGGGCATGGGTGTGGTCTGAGAGTGAGGTGTGGGCTGAGTGTGTGGCGTGGGTGTGAGCTGAGAGTGGGGCGTGGGTGTGGGCTGAGAGTGTGGCATGGTGTGGGCTGAGAGTGTGGCGTGGGTGTGGGCTGAGAGTGGGGTGTGGGCTGAGAGTGTGGCGTGGGTGTGGGCTGAGTGTGTGGCGTGGGTGTGGGCTGAGAGTGGGGTGTGGGTGTGAGCTGAGAGTGGGCATGGGTGTGGCTGAGAGTGGGGCATGGGTGTGGGCTGAGAGTGGGGTGTGGGTGTGGGCTGAGAGTGGGGCGTGGGTGTGGGCTGAGTGGGGGTGTGGGCTAAGAGTGGGGCGTGGGTGTGGGCTGAGAGTGGGGTGTGGGCTGAGAGTGGGGTGTGGGCTGAGAGTGGGGTGTGGGCTGAGAGTGGGGTGTGGGCTGAGAGTGGGGTGTGGGCTGAGAGTGGGGTGTGGGCTGAGAGTGGGGTGTGGGCTGAGAGTGGGGTGTGGGCTGAGAGTGGGGTGTGGGCTGAGAGTGGGGTGTGGGCTGAGAGTGGGGTGTGGGCTGAGAGTGGGGTGTGGGCTGAGAGTGGGTGTGGGCTGAGAGTGGGGTGTGGGCTGAGAGTGGGGTGTGGGCTGAGAGTGGGGTGTGGGCTGAGAGTGGGGTGTGGGCTGAGAGTGGGGTGTGGGCTGAGAGTGGGGTGTGGGCTGAGAGTGGGGTGTGGGCTGAGAGTGGGGTGTGGGCTGAGAGTGGGGTGTGGGCTGAGAGTGGGGTGTGGGCTGAGAGTGGGGTGTGGGCTGAGAGTGGGGTGTGGGCTGAGAGTGGGGTGTGGGCTGAGAGTGGGGCGTGGGCTGAGAGTGGGGCGTGGGCTGAGAGTGGGGCGTGGGCTGAGAGTGGGGCGTGGGCTGAGAGTGTGGCGTGGGTGTGGGCTGAGAGTGTGGCGTGGGTGTGGGCTGAGAGTGTGGCGTGGGTGTGGGCTGAGAGTGTGGCGTGGGTGTGGGCTGAGAGTGGGGCGTGGGCTGGTTGATACCTGGTTGATGGGGTTCTAGGAGTTCTTCTACTCCCCAAGCCCGGCCCGAGGCCAGGCTCGACTTGTGAGAGTTTGATCCACCAGGCTGTTGCTTGGAGCGGCCCGCAGAGCCACATACCCACCACAGCCCGGCTGATCCGGGACTTCTCTTAGGAAACAGTCCAGTTTTCTCTTGAAGATGTCCACGGTTGTTCCGGCAATATTTCTTATAGTCGCTGGGAGGACGTTGAACAACCGCGGACCTCTGATGTTTATACAGTGTTCTCTGATTGTGCCTATGGCACCTCTGCTCTTCACTGGTTCAATCTTGCATTTTCTTCCATATCGTTCACTCCAGTACGTTGTTATTTTACTGTGTAGATTTGGGACCTGGCCCTCCAGTATTTTCCACGTGTATATTATTTGGTATCTCTCTCGTCTCCTTTCTAGAGAGTACATTTGAGAGCTTTGAGACGATCCCAATAGTTTAGGTGCTTTATCTCGTCTATGCGTGCCGTATATGTTCTCTGTATTCCCTCTATTTCAGCAATCTCTCCTGCTCTGAAGGGGAAGTGAGTACTGAGCAGTATTCGAGACGGGACAACACAAGTGACTTGAAGAGTACAACCATTGTGATGGGATCCCTGGATTTGAAAGTTCTCGTAATCCATCCGATCATTTTTCTGGCTGATGCGATATTTGCTTGGTTATGCTCCCTAAACGTTAGATCGTCGGACATCATTATTCCCAAATCCTTGACATGCTGTTTTTCTACTATGGGAAGATTTGATTGTGTTTGTACCCTGTATTATGTTTCAGATCCTCATTTTTGCCGTACCTGAGTACCTGAAATT
>WNGS01009202.1:6306973-6325067 GCA_020271785.1 Procambarus virginalis
AAAAGTGCAATGAGCAGCAGCCACAAATGCAGAAGACCAGGTACCTGAAATAAGATACTGTTGCCAGAGTGACCGGGGGGTGGGGGGGGGGCAACCGGTCACTGCTACCATCAGCAATAGAACCGAGGGTGGAGCATCTGGCATAATCAGCTGTGGTTTGCTTTGTTTAGTTGACTAAGTGCCACTGCTTCTTGTGCCTCATGTGGGGGCCAGGTTCTGTCTCATGGTTCCTGGTAGGCCAAATAGAACTCTGCAAAAGATGGCACCTAGTAGTTTGGCACTATATCCGCATAGTAGCTTCAGGGAGCCACATGGGGCTCCCCCCAAAAAGGTGTCATATATTCAGAGGTTTATTTTTCCCATGCTGATGCCTCCCACCTACAAAAGTTGGAAGTGGGATAATAGTACTGTATCTGTTTTACATGGGGAAATTTTAAATTTATGTACTGTATAGTACAGTAAAATTTTGTTTACAAATTTTCTTTGAGCTTATTTAAATAGGTTTCTGTGTGAAATATCTTGTATTTCATATTGTCAATAAGTTTTTATAATGGGTAATTAGAATGATTATTAAGGATTTAAGTAGAAAATAACTAAGAAACCTAAAATATTTCCTTGTTTATTTCAGATAAAGAAAGAACCAGCAGCAAATATTCCTGCTAAGTGTACTATTGAAATTCCAAGTCAGTCTGGTGCAACTGCAGAAATTAAAAGGAAAAGACAGTCAAAAGTATGTTTTCAATAGTAATGTAGTATCTTTGAATGCACTAGTTGTAGCTTGCATGAAAGTTAGCTGACACACACACACACACACACACACACACTCACACTCACACTCACACACACACACACACACCACACACACACACACACACACACACACACTCACACTCACACTCACACTCACTCACTCACTCACTCACTCACTCACTCACTCACTCACTCACTCACTCACACTCACACTCACACTCACTCTCACACTCACACTCACACTCACACTCACACTCACTCTCACACTCACTGTATGAATGTCGTACCTAGTATCCAGAACGCACTTCTCGGCCTACTATACAAGGCCTGATTTGCCTAATAGGCCAAGTAATTTTCTTTATTTTCAATAAATTGTTTCCAATGAGTTTATTTTAATTATTATTACTATATAATATTATGAACATAAATTATTAACTTGTGTTAGTTTACTTAAGGTTAAGATAGGTAGGGTTAGTTAGGTTCGGTCATATATATACGTTAGTTTAACTCAAATTTAAACAAATTAACTCATACATAATGAAATTTGCGTCCGAGTTCAGGTTTGGGACTTCGTTCCCTTTCTGGCTCCGTTACGAGGTTCCGGAGTCTTCCTGGCTAGCGGACTGCCCGTTGTTTGTTCTGGATTCCTGGCATTCCTTCTGTCGTTCCCGCACGCTGGAGTGGCGGGAAGCTTCCACAGTGCTTCAGGTTTTCCTGGAGGGCGAGCTTGAGTACTGTACCTGAATGAGTGCTTGTTTGCCCCTGCCCTTCCCCGCGATGTGGGCGTTATTCAGCTCCATATGCAGGTTCCCACCCTTTCGGTGGCGCTCATAGCGGAGGATTTGCGCACCCGGGGCCTTTTGGCTTCAGCCTTGCAGTTCTTTTCCCTCCTGGAGCTATCCTCGGATTGGCTCGTGGAGGATGTGAGGACGCTTGGGTCTGTCCCGGGGTCCGGCGCCTTGTCCTCGGCAGCGCATTCGTCGGCTGCCTTGTTGAAGCTGTTCACGCCGATTCTGCGGGATGCGGTTTCCCTGTTTTATGCTTCCTGTCTCGCTTGTCGGCAGAGGGTGCTGGGTTCCTCCGTGGAGTCTGCTTGGGCTCTGGCTCTTAGGTGTTCTTCGCCTTTTTGTCCTCTTCTGTTTGAGGAGTCGGCCGTGGCGCAGTTTATTCAGGCTGCGTCGTCGGCTTGTTGTCCGATGTCGGACTTGTTGATTTTCCGGAGGTCCCGGGGTGGGTCAGGCCAGTTATAGTTGGCCATTATACCTGGTTACCTGGTTGATGGGGTTCTGGGAGTTCTTCTACTCCCCAAGCCCAGCCCGAGGCCAGGCTTGACTTGTGAGAGTTTGGTCCACTAGGCTGTTGCTTGGAGCGGCCCGCAGGCCCACATACCCACCACAGCCCGGCTGGTCCGGAACTCCTTGGAGGAATAAATCTAGTTTCCTCTTGAAGATGTCCACGGTTGTTCCGGCAATATTTCTTATGCTTGCTGGGAGGACGTTGAACAACCGCGGACCTCTGATGTTTATACAGTGTTCTCTGATTGTGCCTATGGCACCCCTGCTCTTCACTGGTTCTATTCTGCATTTTCTTCCATATCGTTCACTCCAGTACGTTGTTATTTTACTGTGTAGATTTGGGACCTGGCCCTCCAGTATCTTCCAGGTGTATATTATTTGATATCTCTCTCGTCTTCTTTCTAGTGAGTACATTTGGAGAGCTTTGAGACGATCCCAATAATTTAGGTGCTTTATCGCGTCTATGCGTGCCGTATATGTTCTCTGTATTCCCTCTATTTCAGCAATCTCTCCTGCTCTAAAGGGGGAAGTGAGTACTGAACAGTACTCAAGACGGGACAGCACAAGTGACTTGAAGAGTACAAGCATTGTGATGGGATCCCTGGATTTGAAAGTTCTCGTAATCCATCCTATCATTTTTCTGGCTGTCGCAATATTTGCTTGGTTATGCTCCCTAAACGTTAGGTCGTCAGACATCATTATTCCCAAATCCTTTACATGTTGTTTTCCTACTATGGGCACATTTGATTGTGTTTTGTACCCTGTATTATGTTTAAGGTCCTCATTTTTACCGTACCTGAGTACCTGGAATTTGTCACTGTTAAACATCATATTATTTTCTGATGCCCAGTCGAAAACTTTATTAATATCAGCTTGAAGTTTTTCAATGTCTTCAGCCGAGGTAATTTTCATACTGATTTTTGTGTCGTCTGCAAAGGATGATACGAAGCTGTGACTTGTATTTTTGTCTATATCTGATATGAGAATAAGGAAAAGCAGCGGTGCAAGGACTGTACCCTGAGGTACAGAGCTTTTAACTGCACTTGGACTAGATTTTATATGGTTGACCGTTACTCGCTGAGTCCTGTTTGACAGAAAACTGAGTATCCAGCGTCCTACTTTACCGGTTATTCCCATTGACTTCATTTTGTGTGCTATCACGCCATGGTCACATTTATCGAAAGCCTTTGCGAAGTCCGTGTATATCACATCAGCATTCTGTTTTTCTTCTAATGCCTCAGTGACTTTATCGTAGTGCTCAAGTAGCTGTGAGAGGCACGATCTTCCCGCTCGAAATCCATGTTGGCCTGGGTTGTGAAGGTCATTGGTCTCCATGAAATTGGTGACCTGACTCCTAATCACTCTCTCAAATACTTTTATTATGTGCGATGTTAGTGCAACTGGTCTATAATTCTTTGCCAATGCTTTGCTCCCTCCCTTGTGTAGAGGGGCTATGTCTGCTACTTTAAGTGCATCTGGTATCTCCCCCGTGTCCAAGCTCTTCCTCCACACTATACTGAGTGCCTGTGCTACCGGCACTTTGCATTTCTTTATAAATATTGAATTCCATGAGTCTGGACCTGGGGCCGAGTGCATGGGCATGTTTTCAATTTCTCTTTCAAAATTTAGTGCGCTCGTGTTGATATCAGTTATATTTACAGGGGTTTGGATATCCCGCATAAAGAAATTGTCTGGATCTTCTACTTTCATGTTGTTTATTGGAGTGCTAAACATGTCCTCATACTGCTTTTTTAGGATTTCACTAATTTCTTTGTCATCCTCCGTGTATGAACCTTCACTTGTACGAATAGGTCCAATACTGGCAGTAGTTTTTGCTTTTGATTTCGCATATGTGAAGAAGTATTTTGGATTTTTCTTTATTTCCTGAATTGCTTTCTGTTCTAACTGCCTTTCTTCAGTTTCATATGAGTGTTTCAATTTCCGCTCGATTTCTTCAATCTCCCTATTTAAATTATTCCTTCTTTGACGGGAAATTCGTGTCTGCATAAGCAGTTCCGTTATTCTTTTCCTGCGTTTATAGTGTCTTCTGCGTTCTCTTTCTACGTTGGATCTCTTTCTGGCTTTCCTCAAAGGAACATGTTTCAGACAGACTTGATACGCTTCCGAAGTCAGTTTTTCTATTCCTTCTGTAGGACTTTTATTACTTAAAACAGTTTCCCATGGAATGTTTTTAAGTTCCCTGTTTATTATCTCCCAGTCTATCCTTTTATTATTAAAATTGAATTTACTGAATAGCCCCTCTCGCTTTATCAACGTTTTAGGTCTATTCTGAGTATTGATGGTAGTTTGCACTTCAATGAGCTTGTGATCTGAATATGTGGTATCTGATATCGTAATGTCTCTGATAATGTCTTCATTGTTCGTAAAGACCAGATCTAGAATATTTTCATTTCTCGTTGGCTCCGATATCTGCTGAGTAAGTGAAAATTTGTCACAGAATCTAAGTAGTTCTCTAATCTGTGGTTGGTTAGGTCCTGATAGATTCCCTGGTATAATATTATTGTTTGCTATTCTCCACCTGAGACTAGGCAAGTTGAAGTCACCTAAGAAGATAATATCAGGTATAGGCCAGTTATAGGCCTATATAATATCAGGTATAGGCCAGATAATATCAGGTATAGGCCAGTTGCACTGACATCACACATAATAAAAGTGTTTGAAAGAGTGATTAGGAATCAAATTTCAAGTTTTATGGAAAACAATGAATTGCACAACCCAGGACAACATGGATTTAGAGCGGGAAGATCCTGTCTGTCACAGTTACTCAACCACTATGACAAAATCACAGAAGCCCTAGAAGAAAAGCAAAATGCTGATGCTGTATACACAGACTTTGCAAAGGCGTTCGACAAATGTGACCATGGGGTGATAGCTCACAAAATGAGGTCAATGGGAATAACTGGAAAAGTAGGACGCTGGATACTCAATTTCCTGTCGAACAGAACACAAAGAGCAACAGTCAATCAGATAAAATCGAGTCCAAGCGATGTTAATAGCTCTGTACCTCAAGGTACAGTCCTTGCACCACTACTGTTCCTTATTCTCATATCTGATATAGACAAAAATACACGTCACAGCTTCGTGTCGTCCTTTGCAGATGACACAAAAATCAGCATGAAAATTACCTTTGCTGAAGACATTGAAAAACTACAAGCAGATGTCACCAAAGTTTTCGATTGGGCAGCAGAAAATAACATGATGTTTAACAGTGATAAATTTCAGGTACTCAGGTACGGCAAAAATGAGGATCTGAAACATAATACATGGTACAAAACACAATCGAATCTTCCCATAGTAGAAAAACAGCATGTCAAGGATTTGGGAATAATGATGTCAGACGATCTAACGTTTAGGGAGCATAACCAAGCAAATATTGCATCAGCCAGAAAAATGATCGAATGGATTACGAGAACTTTCAAATCCAGGGATCCCATCACAATGATTGTACTCTTCAAGTCACTTGTTTTGTCCCATCTCGAGTACTACTCAGTACTCACTTTCCCCTTCAGAGCAGGAGAGATTGCTGAAATAGAGGGAATACAGAGAACATATACGACATGCATAGACGAGATAAAGCACGTAAATTATTGGGATCGTCTCAAAGCTCTCCAAATGTACTCTCTAGAAAGGAGACGAGAGAGATACCAAATAATATACACATGGAAAATACTGGAGGGCCAGGTCCCAAATCTGCACAGTAAAATAACAACAAACTGGAGTGAACGATATGGAAGAAAATGCAAGATTGATCCAGTGAAGGGCAGAGGTGCCATAGGCACAATCAGAGAGCACTGTATAAACATCAGAGGTCCGCGGTTGTTCAACATCCTCCCAGCGACTATAAGAAATATTGCCGGAACAACCGTGGACATCTTTAAGAGAAAACTAGACTGTTTTCTAAGAGAAGTTCCGGACCAGCCGGGCTGTGGTAGGTATGTGGGCCTGCGGGCCGCTCCAAGCAACAGCCTGGTGGACCAAGCTCTCACAAGTCGAGCCTGGCCTCGGGCCGGGCTTGGGGAGTAGAAGAACTCCCAGAACCCCATCAACCAGGTATCAACCAACCAGGTCTTCCCGGAAGGGTCGTGCCAGGGCTTGGGTTCCTCTTGTCGTGGTAGGCCACTGGTGTCAGGTTCGGGTTCGGCTCCTACTTCGGACCCTCCCTCGTCTGGTTGGCGCGGTGTTCACTCTGTGCGGGGTTCTAGGTCTCGTAAGGGTGGCCGGCCCTTTCGCGATTTGTCCCATTGACGGGGCAATGGAGGGGGGGGGGCTTGCGCTGTTCGCCCACACCTGGTCCCATGATTTGTGGGCCTTTCGGGTCGTGTCTGTCAACCTGCGGTGGAGTTGGGGGGGGGGGGGTCGGGGCTGGCAGGGCAGGTGTCTTCCCCTGCGCTCTGTCGGGTCGTCTTGAAGTGGGTTCGCTTGGGCGTTGTCGAAACGACGTCGTCTCTCAGATGGGTTTCCCATCTGTTTCCGGTCCCGAAACGGGACTGCGCGGACCTGCGGTTCATTCTGGACTTGTCCCGTCTGAACCCCTGGGTTCATTGCCTCTCCTTTCGGATGACTACGCTGTCTCAGGTTTGGCTCCTCTTGGAGCCGGGCGCTTGGATTGTGTCCCTGGACCTCTGGGACGCTTATTGGCATGTCCCGATTCATCCACGGTTCAGGGACCGGCTCGGTTTTGTTATTGGGTGTCTGAGTTACCGCTTTCGTTGTCTCCCGTTCGGGTTGAACCTGGCACCTCGCGTATTCACGCGCCTTACACGGGTTGTGGTGGCCCGTTTGCGTCTCCTAGGTGTTCAGGTGTTGGCCTACCTCGACGACTGGCTGGTTTGGGCTCCCAGCCGGTCAGCTTGCTTGCTAGCCAGGGATTTGGTTCTTTCCCAGCTCGCCGGGTTCGGGTTCTTGGTGAACTGGAGGAAGTCCCACCTGGTCCCCTCTCAGGTTCGGACTTGGCTAGGTCTCGTTTGGGACTCTCGGACCGCATCCTTGTCTCTCCCTCCGGAGTCTCTCCTGCGGCTGCGGTCCCGCCTTTGTCTGTTTCTGGTGGGCCCTCGGGTCACCCGGCGGTTGCTCGAGAGGCTGTGCGGGAGCCTGAACTTCGCGATGGTGGTCTACCCACCGGGTCGGGTTCGGCTTTGTTGGCTGTTCTGGTTCTTTCGGGGTCACCCCTTCCGCCTCTCTCGCGATCACATGGTTCGACCCCCGGGGACCTTGCGTCGGTTGCTTTGTCACCAGCTTCTTCTTCAGGTTTTTCGGGGTTCAGTGCCTTGGCGCCTACCCGAGCCCTCACTCGATGTGTACACTGATGCATCGTTTCTCGGCTCGGGCTTTGGGATCCGTCATTCCGTTGAGCTCACAGCATGGTGTGGGAGTTCGCGGCAGTGTGGTTTGCTCCTTGGAGGATTCGGGTGGCCCGCGGATCGACGATTCGGCTCCCTTCGGAATGCTCTCCGGTGGTTCATTGCCTGAACCGCGGGGGTTCGATGCGGTCCTTGTCACTTTGGGGTTGGTCACTTTGGGTGACTCGTCTGCTAAGTTCTCGGGGTTTGTCTCTCCTGGCGGTTCACGTACAGGGAGTGTCCAACGTCTTGGCCGACGCCCTGTCTCGCTTCGTTCCCCTTTCCACGGAGTGGACGGTCAACGACGAGTCCTTCCATTGGCTTTGCCAGACGTTCGGGCGCCCCGAGGTGGACCTCTCCGCGTGTGCGTGGTTGCAGCGTCTTCCTGTATATGCGGCGTCCTTCCCCGATCGTGAGGCCTTCGGGGTCGATGCCTTTCGGCTAGACTGGTCGAGGTGGGGATTCCTGTACCTCTTTCCCCCAGTTTGGCTGTTGCTCCAAATCCTGACTCGCTTGGAGACTTACCAGGGGAGAGTTGTCCTTCTGGCCCCTTGGTGGCCGGCCCATCCTTGGTTTCAGGCGCTGGTTGCTCGGTGTCCGAACCCGAGGGTTTTCCCGCGGCTCCGCCTCTTTCAGCAGATCGGGCCGGTCATCACGTGGTCACGAACCTGAGGGCTTCTTCTCGGCGGCAGTATGAAGTTTCCTGGCGGTCCTTCTGTTTCTTTTTGCGTCTTCGTCGTGTTAGTTCCTTGTCTGTTAGGGTGGTCTCTCTTCTTTCTCTCGTGGTTGTTTCAGGACCGTCATCTTATGCCTAACACTGTCGCCTCATATCGTGCGGCGCTGGCAGACCCGCTTCAGCTTGCCGTCGGTATTGATGTTACGTTTGCGCCGTTTCACAAGCTGTCTCGTGCATTGTTTCACCTCCGGCCTTCTCATGCGCCGCCTGAGCCGTCCTGGTCTTTGGACCGAGTGCTCGCTTTCCTTTCGTCTCCTCGTTTCGTTGTGGCCCCTTCGGACCGGGATTGTTTATCCAAGGCTCTTTTCTTGTTGGCATTGGCCTCTGGGGGTCGGGTAGGGGAGCTTCATGCTCTCCTCCGGCGCAGGGGTTTCTGCTCTTTTGGTCGTGGAGATTGTTTTGTTCGCTTGCAGCCGTCTCCTTCTTTTCTGGCGAAGAATGAGACTGCTGCATTCCGGAGGGGGCCGGGGGTGCATCATGTTTTGTGTCCGGTTGCGGCGCTTCACCGTTATTTGCGCGTCACGGCTTCTGTGTACGGGGACGTGCTTTGGGTTGATCTGGTTTCCCTTCTTCCCTGTTCGCGGGTTCCAGTCTCCCAGGTCGTCTACAGGGTTATTAAGTCCAGCCAGCGTGTGATCTATCCCGTGCCCATGACGTCCGTAAGTTCGCGGCTCTTGCTGCCGTCTTTGGGAATATGTCTTAGTCTGATATTCGGGCGCGGGGATTTTGGCGGTCGAACAGGATCCTGGCTGCTCGTTACTTTGTGAATGTCTCTGGGCCCCGTCGGGCCTGTGTTGCTTTGGGTCGGCGGTTGCAGCCAGTTGTCACGGCTTCGAGTTGAGGAGTGAGCGACGACCGCCTCTCGGGTAAGTCCCTCTTTTTTCCGTCTGTGGGTGGTTAGCTCTGGGGAGCCGACGGGGCTCCCCCCCCCCCAGAAAACCAGCGTTGAATGTAATGAAACGCCATTTTCTGGGTGAGTCCCGGAGGCTCCCCGGCATCCCTTTCTCCCTCCCTCTGGTCGGTGCTTTTTTCGCGTTTTTGACATCCAGCCTCAAGAACTGAGGTGTGGGTAGCCGGCGTGGAGGTCTGGGGCTTCCCCTTCCCCCTCCCAGGGAGGGGGAAGCTGCGCAGACAGCGGCACGGCGAAGTGTGACGTCACACTAGTTTGTTTGTTTTTCTTGGGGAGTTGTATCCACTAGTTCGGCTTTTGGTAGCAATTTTAACCAGAATAGGGGTTTGTTTTGAGCCACTTACCTTTCTGGGTGCCTGTCCCGGTCGATGGCAGACATAGAATGCTTCCAACCACACGGGGGCTTCTATAGGCCATTGCTCCCCTTGCCTCTCTGAGGGGGCCCGGTTCTGGCCGTGGTCCCCAGTAGGCATAAGAACTCCATACACATGACTGATGCCAAAGTCTGATGCCAAAGTCTGCATATCAGCCTGGGAAAGCTCCGGGGAGCCTCCGGGACTCACCCAGAAAATGGCATTTCATTACATTCAACGCTGGTTTTTTCCTATGTTCATTTATTGATTTTATAAATAATTTTCAAACATGAAATATTAGCATATATTTTTGGGGAACTTTGACTAATTGTATGTGTAAAACAAAACATATTTTGGATAATCCTTTTTATAAAAATCCTTTATTATATGCTAATATGATATATGAGTGTCATAGAAATGATTTCTTTTGAAACTTGTGGTTGTTGAAGATTATTGAAAATGTGGAAGATTCGTTGGAAAAAACAAAAAACTACTCCCTTTCTATTTAAGGTGCGATACTGAAATGTAGAACAGTTGCAGCCCTTCTTATATACAACTAGTAAAAAATGTTTGGTTGACATTAAACAACATTTAAAAATTGTAAAAAATGGCTCCTTAACCCTTAAACTGCGCATGGCGTATATATACGCCCTGAGTAACATGTCCCACGGTGCGCATGGCGTATATATACGCCATAGGGTGCCACGCCCGATTCAAATGGCCCGCGGCTACACAGGGTTCACATTAGCTTCCTCAGGGCTCTTGTAAACAGACGCAATTTAAAAAAAAATCGTGGGCAATATTCTCAGGTGTGAGAGGCACATTACTGTTGGAGCAACCAAGGCTGGCGCACGCAGCATGAGCGAGCAGCATTGCTATTCAGCTTGTGACCACAGCATCGCCGAAAAATGTCAAAATAAATATACAATTGTTATTATTTAGTGATGACAATATTACAGATGACCCCTGACTGTGATATAAATAACCAGGGTTGTGATAATAGCAAGATTGTTGTAATAATTAGCGCTGTAGGAGGAGTGATGCTGAGAGACGGAGGGAGACAGCATCGTTTACTGACTGTGTGGCCACCTGTTATTGTTTACATTCACCATACCAGCTCAGTGGTTCTCTATGGTGAACACAAATGTAGATACTTATATATAATGTGTGTATTAGTGTAATAACAGCAAAAGGGTTATGCTGGGAGGAGCCATCTGGGTGACGGAGGTGACGTCGTCTGCACGATTTGTCAAGCTGTTTAGAGAGTGGCCACTATGCTCTTTGGGCGCACTACAAGCTTAGGTGTACTGTTACAGTGCATAAAACATGTAGATACTTATATATAATATGTGTATATAGGGTAATAACACTGCAAACAGTATTGTTGGGGGAGAAAGTTTAGTGTGTGTGTGACCTTGAATGAGTGAGGGAGCCGCCAGCTGTGTATACCGACGACTCTTAGTGCCTGAACTAACTATATCAGCATAGCTGTACAGTTGTGGTGAACAAAATATATACATACTTATATATAACGTCTGTATATAGTGTAATAACACCACAAATGGTATTGTTGGGGGAGAAAGTTTAGTGCGTGTGTTGAGGGAGTGGCAGCGAGTGGCTGGCTGGTGTGTGGCGGTAACTCTTCGTTGCTTTTCGACTCTCAATACCAACTTAGTGGTTCGTTATGGTGACCAAAATATGCAGATACTTATATATAACCTGTGTATAGAGTGTAATAGCAGCAGAACTATTTGTTTATTGTTTTATGAACATAATAATTGAATTACTAATATGCACACCATACGTTTGAGTATAGCGATTATTCACCACTTTTATTATATCAATATATTACAATACACACTATTGAATAATATTACAGCAAAAAAACTAAGAAAAAATCAGTCGGAGACATTGAAACAATTAGGTAATAATATCTTTGTGGCAACTCCCATCTGTCAGCGCAGGTGACGCTGACCGGCCCTGACGACCGCTCTGTCAACGCCCACTTTTTGCCAGACTTCTTCGGTCAATTGCGCCCAAAATATGTCACCTACGATTTTTTTGCTATTTTTCCCGTGCTCAGGGGACACAATTTAACATGTTTAGAAGACGAAAAAAAATTTTTGATTTTTTTTTTCTTGCGCACAGGGGTGTAAATGTCCCCAGGACCCCTGAGCAGTGTAAGGGTTAACACTATCGCGTGCGCCACGAGAGCGCCGCAGACTTTGACATCGTGGGGCTAATGGTGTGGGCGAGCGTGCGGTGACGCTTAAATGTATGTACTCGTTTCAGTTTTCTCACCTAAATTCTCGTGCTACGTCGTTCGTTTTGGTATCATTGTACAGTGGCACCTCGACATACGATTGCCCCTACTTACGATAAATTCGAGTTCCGATATAAATTTCATCAAAAAATGCGACTCGACATCCGATGGTGTCGTCGACATCCGATATATGTTGGTACACGTTCGGGTCGGCCGAGCGCGTGGTTCCCGGTCACGCGGTCCGACCTGCCTCAGTTTACTACAGCTGCCCGCTTAATGACGATCGCGCCTATAAGAAATTCCGCTTTTGTGGTGATTTTTTGCATTTTGAACATTAAAGTAATTATTTTCTATCGCGCCATGAGTCCCAAGAAAGTCAGTGGTAAGGCTCAACATATGAGATCCCATGTAAGAATGACCATAGAGCAGAAACAAAAGATCATTCGTAAATATGAAGACGGTGTGCGGGTCGGTGAACTGGCTAGGCAGTACAACAAATCTCAGTCAACGATATCCACCATACTGGTTAAGAAAAAGGACATTATGGGTGCTAAAGTGATGCATCATTACAGACAAATGTTAAATCGAATGGAAAAACAAATGTCTCTTGACAAATTTGTAGTGAGACAAACAAGCACTGAACCACAACCAGGTCCTAGTGGTATTCAGGCAAAACGTAGGAGAGAGAGTACCCCAGAGAAAACATCACTGCCTGATGTGATAATGGAAGGGGACTCCCCTTCCAAACAGTAACAACTCTCCTTCTCCCCCCTCATCAACATCTTCCATACGCCATCGAAATCCCTCCATAAAGGTAAGTGAAGTTTTGGTACTCTATTGTAGTTAGAAAAAACATTGTATTCAGTATAAAATGTATTTGTATGTTAATATTTTGGAGGGTGGGGAACGGATTAATTCAAATCCCTTTATTTCTTATGGGAAAATTCGCTTCGACTTCCGATATTTCGACATACGATCCGTCTCTGGGAACGGATTAGCATCGTAAATCGAGGCCCCATTGTATTCAGAATTAAGTTCTCTGCAGATGTATATGCATATAATGTCCAAAAGCCTGGCGAGACTCCCCACAGCAAAGCCTAAAGTTGGAAAAGTTACCTGTGAGCACACAAAATCAGTAAAATGTGTATACTCGTTTGTTTTCTCACCTTAATTCTCGTGCTTCATCGTTCCTTTTGTCATTATTGTGTTCGGAATTAAATTCCCTGCAGATGTATATGCATATAATGTCCTAAAGCCTGGCGAGACTCGCCGCAGGAAAGCCTAAAATTACCCGTGAACGAGCACCAATTTGCACACCATATTCTAATGTGTATACTCGTTCAGTTTGATAACATCAATTTTCATGTTACATCGCTCGTTTTGGTTTCAAATTGTTCACAATATAAAGGCGCAAATTTTAAAACTAGTCTCATAATAATAGAGCAATAACTGGAATTTTAACAAATATTTTAATTTTGGATGCTCATCATCAAAATTATTTATATCTTTCCAGTGTTCTGACATCAATTTTCATGTTACGTCGCTCGTTTTGGTATCAAATTGTTTGCAATATAAAGGAGCGCATTTTAAAATTAGTCCTATAATAATACTGTAGCACAATAAATAGACTTTTAACAAATATTTTAAAATTTAAAATTTAGACCCAAAAAAAGTATTTATAATCTTTCAAGTGTTCTGACATCAAGTTTCATGTTACATCTTTCATTTTGATATCAAATTGTGCGCATTCTAAAGGAGCTTATTTTGTAACTATCCCAAGGTTGATTGGATAAAAAATGAATTTTATATAAATATTTTTGTAGTGGACGCAAGTCCTGTCCACAGTTAAGACTCAAGAGAAAAAAAATGGACGTGATCGGTGTCCAAAGCGAGCGATACTGTTAAGATCGTGTTGTCGACTAACAATATTCGTTGATATGCGTTCAGGTTGACCGAGCGCATGGTTCCTGATGGCACGGGCCGACCTGCCACAGTTTACCAGAGCGCCCACTTAGTGACAATCACGCTTGTATGAATTTCCGTTATATTGGTGATTTTTTGATTTTTGAACATAAAAGTAATTACTGTCTCCACTCGATTATCCGGACTATATGAGAAGGACCCCCCAGCCGGATAATCACGTGTTCCGGATAATGGTACTTTTTCACCTCTGAGTCCAAAAGTGACCATTTCCAACTATTTTTATACTACAAACAACATAATTTGGATTGCCTTGCCACATATAATTATTAAATATACAACTAGAAACATCAACTTACTTTTTTGGTGTTCGTCTTCTTGATTGATGACACACATCTTGAAGTTAAGAATTCTTAACAATTTACGTAACCTATACTAACACAACACTAAAATTAACACTTAAAATTACTGTACAGTTCATTAAGCAAAGTTAGTTTTGACTGTCAGCTGCTGAAGCCTCACTGGTTGGAAGTACTTGGCTTGCCTGTGAGGCCTCACTGGTTGAAGCGCTTGGCTTGCCTGTGAGGCCTCACTGGTTGGAAGTACTTGGCTTGCTTATGAGGCCTCACTGGTTGAAGGTGCTTGCTTGCCTGTGAGGCCTCACTGGTTGGAAGTACTTGGCTTGCTTATGAGGCCTCACTGGTTGAAGGTGCTTGGCTTGCCTGTGAGGCCTCACTGGTTGAAGTACTTGGCTTGCTTATGAGGCCTCACTGGTTGAAGGTGCTTGGCTTGCTGTGAGGCCTCACTGGTTGAAGTACTTGGCTTGCTTGTGAGGCCTCACTGGTTGAAGGTGCTTGGCTTGCCTGTGAGGCCTCACTGGTTGGAAGTACTTTGCTTGCCTGTGAGGCCTCACTGGTTGAAGGCGCTTGGCTTGCCTGTGAGGCCTCACTGGTTGAAGGTGCTTGGCTTGCTGTGAGGCCTCACTGGTTGAAGGCGCTTGGCTTGCCTGTGAGGCCTCACTGGTTGAAGGTGCTTGGCTTGCTTGTGAGGCCTCACTGGTTGAAGGTGCTTGGCTTGCCTGTGAGGCCTCACTGGTTGAAGGTGCTTGGCTTGCTTGTGAGGCCTCACTGGTTGAAGGCGCTTGGCTTGCCTGTGAGGCCTCACTGGTTGAAGGTGCTTGGCTTGCTTGTGAGGCCTCACTGGTTGAAGGTGCTTGGCTTGCCTGTGAGGCCTCACTGGTTGAAGGTGCTTGGCTTGCCTGTGAGGCCTCACTGGTTGAAGGTGCTTGGCTTGCTTGTGAGGCCTCACTGGTTGAATGCGCTTGGCTTGATTTTCTTACCATATAAGAATCAAGTTTAGCTTGTCTTCTGTGTTCATTGGCCTGTTGTATGATCAACTCTTTGATTCACCTCAGGCTTCATTTCACTTGAAGTTGACCGGCCATTTTCACAAAGTTGTATAACACGTAACTTGTCTCTAATTGTTAGGACAACCTTCTTCCTCTTAACACCTCCAGAACGATTGATGCTGCTACCAGACATAGTCTTGGCCAAAAATGTTTAAAGTTACTATGAAAATACAAAAGTTATTTAAAAAATATTTCACTAATGGCGCAGCACTGTGATATAACACGAGGGACAGGAGCACAGTGGTTGACCAGGATTGGACACATCCTCTTGGGGCAGCTATAACATGTTATGTAGGCCGCCAGGAGGAAAAATTCACGATATTTCTGGGGGGAGTCCCTACGGCTCCCCAGAGCTATCCATGGCTAATATGGATACCCTAACTATTTTGCATCAGTCGATGTGGGTGGAGTTTTAGGCCTACCGGGGACCACAAGGTAGAACCAGGCCCCTCTCACAGAGGCACGGGGAACAATGGCCCATAGAAATGCACATGTGATTTGGAGCATTCTATATCTGCCATCAACCGGGACAGGCACTCAGAAAGGTAAGCCCCACAAAACAAACCCCTATTCTGGTTAACAACAAAAATCGACAAACGAGTGGACAGAACTCCCCAAGAAAAAGAACAAAAAAGCATGACGTCACACGAGCCGCGCCGCATGTCTGCGCAGCTCCCCCCTCCCCGGGAGGGGTAAGAGGGAGCCCCAGACCCCCGCGCCCACGATCCCCGCCCCAGTTCCTCGGCTGATGGGATCGTGCATGGTCGTGTGGCTCCAGCTCCGGTCATGTCTCAGTGCTGTGACTTGTTTTCAGTGCTGCTCTTATGGTGGTCGTGTGAGCTGGGAATAGTATTCTCAGGTACTCGGGCTGTATGTGCTTAGGGTCACCTTCCCCCGAGTGCCCTGTAAGTACCGCCCTTGGGGCTTGGGGTTGCCTTCCACAAGTCACCTTGGGTCTACCTCTGTTGGCTTCTCGCTGCTTGGCGTTTGGCCGCCCCCAAGTGTTTGGGGGTTTTCCTCCCTTGTTTACCTTGGGATAAGTGGTAGTTATAGCACTGGTGGGGCGCAGGGTACTGCGTAGCTAGTTTTCACCTATGACAGCGGCCGGCTCTGTTCCCTCTGGGTACGTTGTCCACTTGTGTGGTTTTTCTTTTACTTTTGTTTTTGCCTGGTGGGGGGTCTGCCTTGTGTTTCCTCCCCCTTATATTAGGGTCGTTTGTGTGGTGGCACCCCCTGCTTCGCCCTCACGAGTGGACACGTCCTGTGGGTTCAGCTTTAGCAGTTTGCTTCGTAGTTTGGGGCACCGGTTAGCAGTGCCCTGCCTGGGATAACCCTTAGCAGACCCAGTTTAGGGGTCCTGGTCCTTAGGAGCCCTGTGGGGCTCTTGGGTTCGATAGTGGAGACCCTTGCGTCCCCTCTCGCTTTGTGTGAGTTGAGGGTTGCTCTGTTCCCTTGTCTCAGGGTGACTCTCCTTGTTTTTGCCTCTGTCATGCTGCCTGTTGGGTCGGTGACATTCGACCCTGAGTCCTGCGAGCTGTGTAGCTTGTTCGTGACTGAATTCACCCAGTCTGCTGATGAATTTCCTTGGGTGCAGGCAGCTCACGCATTGCAGGGTAGGTTGTTGCAACACGCTCGAGTTGTCGCTTCCCCGGACACCCCGAAGCTGCTCCGCCTTGTGTAGGGACCCAGACTCGGGGTTTTGGTCACTTCGGCCTTGGTTCCGTCCACGCCCCCTTGTTTTTCCCCTGTGGTGGTTCATTTTGTCCCCCCCCCCTCCTCCTGCTTCCGGCCCCTAAGCATCTGAAGGCTTCGGGGTCGGGGCGGGGTTAGAGGTTTCTGAGACTTGGGCAGTTTCGGGGTTGCCCCGTCTGGGGTAGCTGCGGAGGCATTAGAGTCTGTTCCTCCGGCCGATGCTCCGGGGTCTGACCAGTGGGCCGCTTCTCTTCCAGCTCTCTCGGCTGCCCTGGCTTTTTCTTGTGAGGCCGGGGCTTAGGAGGTCGACTTGACCCCGGGGCCTGTGATTTCTCTCCTTCTGAGTGGGGCTTACTGTTGCAAGGAGTGGGGTTTTCTTTTCCCCCCTCTGCATATGATTTGGACTTGGGTTCTGCTCCTCCCTGGGTTCAGTTCCGTGTCCCTGTGGTTTCTTCGGTTCCGTCTTCCGGAGGTTTTCGGCTACCCGCATCTCTTCACCTGCGGTGCGGTCGGCCTTTGCGGCCAACGTTTGGGACTCGTTCTGTCGAACTTGCACGTTTGAGTGGCGCGAGGCATTGACGGTGGTCCGGGTTTTCCTAGGGGCGATTTTGCGCATCTTAATGAGTGTCTTTTCGCTCCTGCCCTTCTGCGGGATGTTGGTGTGGGGCGACTCCATGTGCGGGTTCCTTCCCTGTCGGCTGCACTTGTGGCAGTGGAATTGCGCGCTCGTGCCTTTTTGGTTCGGTCCTGCGTTTCTTTTCCCTCCTGGAGCTGTCTTCGGATTGGCTTGCAGAGGATGTAGAGGCGCTTGGGGACGTTCCTGGGTCTGGCACCTTGGTTTCTGCTGCTTGGGCGTCGTCTGCCATGTTGAAGCTCTTTGCACCGGTCCTGTGGGAGGCGTTGCTACGGTTTTGTTGTGGGGGCGTCAGTGCTACCCCCTTTCGTTGTCTCCCCTTCGGGTTGTATCTCTGGCACCTCGCATGTTCCCACGCCTTACCCGGGTTGTGGTGGCCCGTTTGCGGCTGTTATGTGTTCGGGTGTTGGCTTATGTCGACGACTGGCTGGTTTGGGCTCCTGGTCGGTCCGCGTGTCTGCTCGCCGGGATTGGTGTTTTCCCAGATCGCTGGGTTCGGGCTCCTGGTGAACTGGTGGAAGTCCCGTTGGTTTCCTCCCCGGTTCATTCCTGGCTGGGTCTTGTGTGGGACTCTCGACCCGCTTCCTTGTCTCTTCCTCCAGAGTCTCTCCTTCAGCTGTGGTCTTGCCTGTGTCTGTTTGTGGGGGGCTCCTAGGTCACCTGGCGGTTGCTCGAGGGTTTGTGCGGGAGCCTGAGCTTCGCGATGTTGTTCTACCCGCTAGGTTGGGTTTGGCTTTGTCGGCTGTTCTGGTTCCTTCGAGGACGTCCCTTCC
>WNGS01009202.1:6325236-6374333 GCA_020271785.1 Procambarus virginalis
GCTGGTTTTTTGAAGGAAATTTCAGCCTGTGCAAATTGTTTTTAGGAAATTTATATATTTGTTATACATAATTACTAGTATTTCTTTAGTTTTTGGCCATAATGAATTGTTCTAAAATTTATGGTAATTCCTGTACTCAGGTGGTCCCTCCCAACGCTCCCCCTCTCCCCTGACACGACCCTCCTACACCATGCGCCTCGAGCCACAGCCGTACACGGTTAATACGGTACGGCCCGTTGCCTGGCTTTCATATTGGGACAATTCACTCCTTGTCCGGCTGACTGTCCGGATATTGCAACATCGGCAGCAAGTTAACCGGCCCAGATTTTTTATCCGGACAAACACCTGATTTTCCGGCTCCTATGGACATTTTGGCCGGATATTGAGAACTTTATCCGGTCACGATTTTGGTTGTATAAGGGTGTTTTCTGGATATTCGAATCCCGGATAATTGAGTGTCTACAGTATTATGTATCACGTGTGACGATAATGTGAAATGTAGAGCAGTGGCTATTCTGGCTGGTGTTGTGCCAATCACACATTAAGAAAAAGTAAAATAAAGTAAATAAGACTGCTTGTTTCCTCTACACTATGAGAGCTGTGGGTAAAACAAAGAGAATAAACACTTAAAACATTTAATATAACAAAAATGACTTTAATAACATACAAAACAAAGCCCCTTATCTACTTGGCTAAAACACAATATTATGAAAAGAAATATAAATACAGGTGAGTTTTTACGTTAAGGAAAAGATAGGTGCAAATACTTTATACAAAGGTTGTACGCATCTAATGTCTCCTGGGGAGGCAACAGTATATGTTACTGCTAGGAGCACGAGGTGTATTCTGATGACTGGACGCCGGTGACCTCCTTTTATATGGACCACTCATAATGAATAATAGTCATATCCAAATAAGTAGTATCCTGAAATGTGGTTGCCTATATTTTTTCCTAAGGCATTCCTCTCCTGGCTTAGTTTGCCATGCTACATGAATTTACAGAATAGGATTCTTTTGCTCCACAATTGTATGTAGAGTATATTGGTCAATAACAGGTATATTAATTTTTTATAGAGCACAAAATTCCGGACGAAAGAACCTGTGGATCCAAGAGTGTTACAGAAGATGTATGAGCTGACCCGACAAGGTGTATCAACGGTCAAGATGATGCAAGAGGCTATAGCTGAATATGTAAGAGAAGAGCTGTTTCATTGTGGTGAGCCTCCACCGACAATGTACCGCAGATATAATCCCACTTCCTCGGACATCCAAAATGCTATGTATAAGGTGAGTGAGGAATATGGTGATGGGAAAATATATTCCTGTAGTTATTAAAGCTTATGCAAAGATCAGGTTTTCATTCTGGAATTGTTTATATTATATTAGGGGGTGTATAGTATGTGGATAGGATGTATATTAATTCACTGTGTCGGGGACAGGAAGCCAGAGTGTATTCATACACGTTAGGCTTTTCTGTGGGGAGCCCCTACAGCTCCCAGGAGCTTACCCGGCTGATATGTATGTATTAGACCATGGAATCAGTCGATTGGAGTTCTTATCTACTGGAGACCATGCACCAGAACCTGGCCCCCTCAGAGAGGTACGAAGAGCAATGGCCTATGGAAACCCCATGTATTTGGAATCATTCCATGTCTGCCGTCAACTGGGGTTTAGCACCCAGAAAGGTAGGCATAACAACACAAACCCCACATGGTCAAAAAAAAATTGCTACCGAAGACTGAACAGAGAAACAGAACTCCCCAAATTTTAAAACAAGCAAACAAGCAAATGTCACACCTCGCCATCGCCTAGCTCAGTTCTCGGCTGATGTCTGACTGTGGAGGTCGTTAACTCTGGCCTGTGATTCAATGCAGTTATAACTGGCCTGTGATTCAGTGCAGTTATAACTGGCCTGTGATTCAGAGCAGTTATAACTGGCCTGTGATTCAGTGCAGTTATAACTGGCCTGTGATTCAGAGCAGTTATAATTGGCCTGTGATTCAGAGCAGTTATAACTGGCCTGTGATTCAATGCAGTTATAACTGGCCTGTGATTCAGAGCAGTTATAACTGGCCTGTGATTCAGAGCAGTTATAACTGGCCTCTGATTCAGTGCAGTTATAACTGGCCTGTGATTCAGAGCAGTTATAACTGGCCTGTGATTCAGAGCAGTTATAACTGGCCTGTGATTCAGAGCAGTTATAACTGGCCTGTGATTCAGAGCAGTTATAACTGGCCTGTGATTCAATGCAGTTATAACTGGCCTGTGATTCAGAGCAGTTATAACTGGCCTGTGATTCAGAGCAGTTATAACTGGCCTCTGATTCAGTGCAGTTATAACTGGCCTCTGATTCAGTGCAGTTATAACTGGCCTCTGATTCAGTGCAGTTATAACTGGCCTGTGATTCAATGCAGTTATAACTGGCCTGTGATTCAGAGCAGTTATAACTGGCCTGGGATTCAGAGCAGTTATAACTGGCCTCTGATTCAGTGCAGTTATAACTGGCCTGTGATTCAGTGCAGTTATAACTGGCCTGTGATTCAGAGCAGTTATACCTGGCCTGTGATTCAGTGCAGTTATAATTGGCCTGTGATTCAGTGCAGTTATAATTGGCCTGTGATTCAGTGCAGTTATAATTGGCCTGTGATTCAGTGCAGTTATAACTAGCCTGTGATTCAGTGCAGTTATAACTGGCCTGTGATTCAGTGCAGTTATAACTGGCCTGTGATTCAGAGCAGTTATAACTGGCCTCTGATTCAATGCAGCTTCAGAGGGTCTGGGTCGCTCGGGGTTCAACAATCTGGCTCCATTCGGACTGTACTCTGGTAGTTCATTGCACGAACCACGGGTTCTTTTCGGTCCTTGGCTCTTTGAGGCTGGTCACTTTGAGTGACTCGTCTGGCAGATTCTCGGGGTTTGGCTCTCTGTGCGGTTCATGTCCAGGGGAGTGTTCAATGTCCTAGCGGAAGGCCTGTCTTGGTTCATTCCCCGGTCCATGAAATGGACAGTTGATGCCAACTCCTTCAGTTGGCTCTGCCGGACATACGGACTCCCGGATGTGGACGTCTTCGCGTCGATATGGTCCCAGCATCTTCCTGTGTATGTGTCGCACTATCCCGATGGCGAAGACGCCATCACGGTGGGCTCTTTTTCAGCAGGACTGGTCAAGGTAGGATTACCTGTACCTCTTTTCCCCATGTCCAACTGTTGCTTCGAGTCCTGGCTCGGTAGGATACTTACCAGGGAAGAGTAGTCCTGTTGGCTCCTTGCTGGCCGGCCCAGCCTTGGTTTCAGGTGCTGCTTGCTCTATATCCGAACCTGAAGTGTTTTCTGCGGCTCTGCCTTTTTCAGCAGATCAGGAACCAGTCACTCCGGTACATGACTGGTTCGATCTAATCCTCTGCTCTTCGCGTCTGGTCTTTTTGACATGTGTGTATCACTAATTGTATGGTGATCAGGTGGCTTCATTGATGGTATCACACTTGCGAGCTTTGTCTCAGTGACAGTATGAAGTTTCCTGGCGTTCTTTTTGCCATTTTCTCTCCCTTCGTAGATTGTCGTCTAATTTGGCTCGGGTCGTTTTGTCTTTTCTCTCTAGGCTTTTTCAGGACCGTCATTTGATGCTGTTTCAGCAGCATCAAATGTCGGCCCTAATACTGTTGCCTCGTATTGTGCGGAACCGCTTCAGCTTGCATTTGGGGTGGATGCTAATTCTGCTCTGTTCTGCAAGCTTTCTTGTGCTTTGTTTCACCACTGTCCTGCTCATGTGCTGCCTGAACTGTCCTGGTCCTAGGACTGGGCACTCTCTTTTCTCTCTCTCCCTAGGTTTGTGGTGGCCTCTGGGGGTCGGGTCAGGGAGCTTCATGCTCTCCCCCATCTCGGGGTTTGTTCTTTCGGTCCTTGTGTTTGGTTTGTTTGGTTACAGTTGCCTCCTTTTTTTCTTTCAATGAACGAGTCGGCGGTGCTCCAAAGAGGCCCTTGTGTCGTTGATGCTTGGTTGGTCAGGGCAGGGGTGCATCATGTGTTGTGTCTGTTTGCAGCTCTTCGCCATTACCTGTGCACCACGGGCTCTGTTGCTAGGGATGCACTTTGGGGTGACCCAGTCTCTCTCATTCCCTGTTCCAGGGCTCGGGTTTCTCAGGTCGTCCACAGGCCGGCCTCTGGAGCCGGTCGGCCGAGTGGACAGCACACTGGACTTGTGATCCTGTGGTCCCGGGGGTTGATCCCGGGCGCCGGCGAGAAACAATGGGCAGAGTTTCTTTCACCCTATGCCCCTGTTACCTAGCAGTAAAATAGGTACCTGGATGTTAGTCAGCTGTCACGTGCTGCTACCTGGGGGTGGAGGCCTGGTCGAGGACCGGGCCACGGGGACACTAAAGCCCTGAAATCATCTCAAGATAACCTCAAGATAACAGGGTTATTCAGCCTAGTCAGCTTGCAGTCTATCCTCGTGTTCATGATGTTCGTAAGTTTGCTGCTTTTGCAACATGTCTTGGGCAGACATTCGGGCACGAAGATTTTGGAGATCAAACAGGGTCCTGGTCGCCCGTTACCTGGTCAACGTTCCTGGCCCTAGTAGGGTGTGTGTCGCTCTGGGTCGCAGGCTGCAGCCAGTTGTCTCGACTTCGAGTTGAGGGGCAAGTGGCAGCCGCCTCCCGGGTAAGACCCTCTTGTGTCTTTTCTTTGGTTAACACTTTCGCGCTCCCGGCGAAGGAAAAAAAACTTTCCCCTTGTGCGCGCGGCGTTTCGAGTGCTTAAGCGGCAACACCGAAAAGTGTATACTCTTTTTCACTGTCCTGACACTAATTGTCGGTGTATGTAATTCATTTTTGTATCAGTGTGTTTGCAATAGAATTTTCTATAAGAACATACATATAAAGTGTCACCAAAGCATAAGCTAGACCACCACCAAATAAAAAACTATGTAGATCACTAGCCGAGAGCGCCAAACAGCAGCAAAATGTTTCTACTTTCTTCAGGGTTGTCAACTCCACAGTTGTCCTACAGCGTTAATTTTGGTATCACTGAGATCGCAATAAAATTCCCTACATGGACATATGCATATAAATGTCGAATCATGGTTCCTGTCCACCTGCAAGAGTGTGGGAAGTGGCCAAAGTATTACCCGTTACCACACACCCGACGACACATCTGGGAAGGTTATCTTGAGATGATTTCGAGGCTTTTAGTGTCCCCGCGGCCCGGTCCTCGACCAGGCCTCCACCCCCCAGGAAGCAGCCCGTGACAGCTGACTAACACCCAGGTACCTATTTTACTGCTAGGTAACAGGGGCATAGGGTGAAAGAAACTGCCCATTGTTTCTCGCCGGCGCCTGGGATCGAACCCAGGCCCACAGAATCACAAGTCCCGCGTGCTGTCCGCTCGGCCGACCGGCTCCCTACCACCACGCTTGGAAAGTTTATACTTTTTTCACTGTCCTGACTTAAATTTTCTATGCACGTATTTCATTTTGTAGCAATGTGTTCGCAATAGAATGTTCTAGAAGAACATATGTATAAAAATTCAACACAGCATAAGTTAGAACGGCACCAAATAAAAAACTACGTTGATCGATATGCGTGCGCGGCCAAAATCGACGAAATGTTTGTTATTTTCATGTTTGTCAAGTTTAGACTTGTTGTACATCGTTTTTATTGTAGAACAGTGATCACAATAAAATTCCCTACACAGACATATGCATAAGAAATAAAAATATTGGGCAAGTATTGCCTGTATCAACGCCGAAAGTCACCCCACTGCAACCCGTCAGCCACACCCAGAACCACACCCGCCACACCCGAAAAATACTTCCTGAATTTTCCCATTTACTCATAGAATTTTATGTGATATATTGTCCATTCTGGTCTGAAAAAAATCGCAAAGGAATGGTCTAAAAAATGTATAAAATATAATATCTTATTGATGAACAATTATTCAAAATAGGTGTACTTACCAAGGCGATGCTGATGGTAGACTAACAGTTGAGCATTTTTTCTTCACTCCACCTCCTTCAGGTCAACTATCCTGAAGTTGCTCAACAGATGTTTCGTAGGTGGAGTGAAGCTGTTGCAGGTGGTTACTTCTTGTTCACCCAAAATACCTTTTTCTGGTGGTACCTTGTGTAGCAAGGTACAACACACAGTCTCACATCACATGTTTTGCATCTGTGGCTAGTGTCTTTCCTTATGCCAGACTTGTAGCAAACACGGCACTTTAGAGGTCTGGCAGGTTGATAAATAAATAAATAAATAAATAAATATGTTTATTCAGGTAAGGTACATACTGTCTCCACTCGATCATCCGGACTATATGGGAAGGACCCCAACCGGATTATCACGTTTTTCGGATAATGGTACTTTTTCACCTACGAGTCCAAAAGTGACCATTTCCAACAATTTTTATACTACAAACAACATAATTTGAATTACCTTGCCACATATAATTATTAGATATTCAACTAGAAACCTCAACTTACCTTGTTGGTGTTCGTCTTCTTGATTGATGCCACACATCTTGAAGTTAGGAATTGTTAACAATTTACGTAACCTATACTAACACAACACTAAAATTAACACTTAAAATTACTGTACAGTTCATTAACCCTTAAAGTGCGCATCACTTCATATGAAGTGCTAGGCGTTTTACCAGTCGACTGCTCTTCACTTCATATGAAGTGTTGGAGCACTACACAAGATTTAAACGGCCCGCGGATACACAGGGTTCACCACACCTTCATCAGGGCTCTTGTAAACAGACGCCATTTTTAAAAAAAATCGTGGGCCAAACTCCCGGGTGTTAGGGGCCTCAGTATCGCGTAAGCTACCAAGCCTGACGCACGCAGCATGAGCTCACAGCACTGCTGTTCAGCTTGTGACCACAGCATCGCCTAAAAATGCCATAACATACTTGTTCATGCTATTATGTAGTGATGATATTATTACAGAAGACCCCTGACTGTGATAAAAGTGACCAGGGTTCTGATAATAGCAGGATTGCGATGATATTTAGCGCTGTGCGCCATGGAGGGAGGAGTAATGCTGTGGGAGGGAGGGTGGTGGTGATGTTTTCTGACTGTGTGTGGCCACCTTTTATTGACTGCACTCAGCATACCAGCTTAGTGGTTCGCTATAGTGAACACAAATGTAGATACTTATATATAACGTGTGTATAGAGGGTATAAACAGCAAGAGAAGGTTTGGAGCCGCCATTTTGGTGAGGGCGGTGGCGTCGTCTGCACGACGCCACCGTGCAGACGACGGTGTTGTTTACTGGTTACCACGATAGTCTTTGGGCACCATACCAGTTTATTTGTACAAGTATGGTGAATAAAACAGGTAGATATTTATTTATAATGTGTGTATATAGTGTAATAACACCACACAGTTTTGTTGGGGAGAAATATTTGTGTATCTGGCCTTGAGGGAGGCAGCCATCAGCTGACTGTGTTAGGTCCTATGTCTTTGTGACTTTACTCACCATACAAGCTTAGATGTACAGTTATGGTGAACAAAACATGTAGATACTTATATATACCGTCTGTATATAGTGAATTATAGCAAAAACAGTATTGTGGGAGGAGAATGTGGGCGAGTCAGATGACTGGAGGGAGGGCGGGAGTGGCTGGCTGGTACACAGCGGTCACTCCTCGTTACTTTTTGACTCATAATAGCTACTTAGTGGTTCGTTATAGTGAACAAAACATGCAGATACTTATATATAACCTGTGCTTATAGTGTAATAACCGACAAAGTATTTGTTCACTGATTGATGAACATGACTGAATCAACAATATGTACACCATATTTTCGAGTACAGCAATGATTCACTCATTTTATTATATAAATATATCAAACTACACACTATTGAATAATATTACAGCAAAAAAACTATGAAACATCAATCAGAGACATTGAAATAATTAGGTAATTATCTCTTTGTTGCAACTCTGGCCTGACAGCTGGCGAGCAACAGACCGCCTGGGACGCATGCTGAGTCAGCGCCTATAATTTGCCAGACTTCCCCGCCCTATAGCGGGCAATATATGGTACTTACGATTTTTTTATTATTTTTCCCGTGATCAGTGAATACAAATTAACAGGTTAGGAAGAAAAAATAATTTTTTTTTTTCAAAATGACATGAGCCTGTGCGGATAGCAGGATATTAGACCCCGAGCATGTTAAGGGTTAAGCAAAGTTAGTTTTGACTGCCAGCTGCTGAAGCCTCACTGGTTGAAGGCGCTTGGCTTGCCTGTGGCGCCTCACTTGTTAAAGGCGCTTGGTTGCGCCTTACTTGTTGAAGCGCTTGCATGCCCTCACTTGTTGAAGGTGCTGGGCTTGCCTGTGACGCCTCACTTGTTGAAGGCGCTTGGCTAGCCTGTGGTGCCTCACTGGTTGAATGCGCTTGGCTTGCCTGTGGCGCCTCACTTGTTGAAGGCGCTTGGCTTGCCTGTGGCGCCTCTCTTGTTGAAGGCATTTGGCTGCCTGTGATGCCTCACTAGTTGAACAACACGTAACTTGTCTTTAATTGCCAGGACAACCTTCTTCCTCTTAACACCTCCAGAACGATTGATGCTGCTACCAGACATAGTCTTGGCCAAAAATGTTTAAAGTTACTATGAAAATAAAAAAGATATTTCAAAAAATATTTCACTAATGGCGCAGCACTGTGACGCCTCACTCGTTGAGGTGTATAACAGTAACTTGTCTTTAATTGTTAGGACAACTTTCTTCCTCTTAACACCTCCAGAACGATTGATGCTGCTACCAGACATAGTCTTGGCCAAAAATGTTCAAAGTTACTATGAAAATAAAAAAGTTATTTAAAAAAATATTTCACTAATGGCGCAGCACTGTGTATAACACGAGGGACGGACGCACATGGGTTGACCAGTGTTGGACGGGTCCACTTGGCGTGGGGCAGCTATAGCACCTTACGTAGGCTGCCAGGAGAATATTTTTTAAGGAAACTTCACCCTGTGCACATTGCTTTTAGAAAACTTATTTATTTGTTATTACATAATTACTAGTACTTATTTCATTTGTTTTTGGCTATGATTAATTGTTCTAAAATTAATGGTAATTCCTGTACCCAGGTGGTCCCTCCCGACACCACCCACCCACCCCACCCCCTCCTACACCATGCGCCTCGAGTCACGGGCAGACGGGATTAATACCGTATGGCCTGCCTCATGTTTTCATATACGGAAAAAGACTCGATCATCCGGGCAACTGACCGGATAGTGTAATTTCGGCAGGACATTAACCGGGCCCCAAAATTTTATCCGTCCAAACTCTCGTTAATCCGGTTCCTGTGGCTATTTTGGCCGGATATTGTGATAACTTTATCCAATTGCGATTTTGGCCGTATAAAGGCGTTTTTCGGATGTTCGAATCCCGGATAATCGCTGGGTTACAGTACATACAAGGGATGTTACATTAATGGATCGATTTATAGATAGAGCTAGTACATACAATGCGTAAAGCCACTATTACGCAATGCGTTTCGGGCAGCAATAATTTCGTGTCAACTTGTAGTCGAGACGATGTTCAGAATCCACAACACGTCGGTTTCTTTTATGAGGAACAGGACGACTTGTGTCGGAATCTTCTGTTATATCCGTCAGGTCAAGAGGGTTCTATGCCAGACATCTCGTGTTGTGAAGTTGGTTAGGACGCGTGGCCTTGAGGTGTTGAAGTGAAAAGAGGCCGCCTCGCACCAAATGGTCCGGGTGTTGAAACGGTGGCATCAGCAGGATGACCTGCGTTAGCATCTATGTCTGCAGCATGCGGTATGGTTGTAGTTGTTGCAGGCCATTCCTCACTGTTCCACTTCAGTAGGGACCAAATTGCCACTTCGTGAAACTCAAGCACTGTGAGCTTCTTGCTATCAGTTGTGTGGTTCCTGTACAAAGCGAATGCATTATGCAAAGCCATTTGCATAAAATAAAAACTGATCTTCTTTGTCCATTTGTGGGTTTTTCTTGCAAACTCGTAATACTTGATTATTTGATCGAAATGATCAACACCTTTCATAAACTGATTATAATCACATATTGCTTTCGGTTTGTTCACTATCACCAGTTCGAGTCTAGTTGTTCCGTCACGTTTACGCATGCGTTTCCTTCGCTGCACTTCAGTAGTGTCTGCATTGTGCATGTTGGTGATGAGTGAGACAACGCGCTTGTCTTTCCATAGTATAGCAAATGTGTTATCTTTGCGCCAGTACAGGGTGGTATCAATTGCAATTTTCCCCTTTGCCTGTTGTTGCAGTTTCTTGGGTGCGCCACGTTGCAGTCTAAGTGTGCCACATGTGTAAACCCCAACTTCACGTAACTTCTCTGTCAGGGTTACCGAGTTGTAGTAGTTATCCATGTACAGATGATAACCCTTGTTCACTAGGGGCTCAATCAACCCCATGACGGTTTGCACTGTAGTTTTTCCAACTCCACAATATACGTCAAAATCATATATGTAGCCAGATGTTGATTCAGCCAACATGTAAAATTTTATACCATATTTGTCGGGTTTGTTAGGATTGTACACCTTGAAAGAGAGTCGGCCACGCCATGGCATCGTACCTTCATCCAGACTCAATTCTTTCTTTGGATCGTATACTTCTGCAAATTTCTTTGTAAAATATTCCATCACTGGTTGCACTTCTATCAACCTGTCAGGATTGTTCTCAGGAACTGCATTGTTGTTATACGTATGGAAGAACTGGGCAATATGTTGGAACCATCTCGACGACATAAACACGTTGAAGAAGCGAGCATGCCAGGGCTTATTTGTTTGCCAGTACATCCTCATTGTAGGCAGCTTGATTATCCCCATCAGTAGGCTGTGGCCCAAATATCTGGCCATTTCTTTTACAGTCACTGGTTTCCACAAATTCCTAGAGGTCTCAGAATCCAAATGTATAATGTGTGAGGCATACAAGTTTGTTCGAAGGTCAGATATTCTATCAATGCTCTTGTAAAAAATATTTGTATAAATTGTAATGGAGTCGTTGGTGTTGGAATGATCAGGCCTGGGGTTGCAGTAAAATCATCAACGATGGGAGGAGTGTTGCTTCGACTCCAGACATTATTAACCTTAGGCCCCTCTAGGTGCCGGACGTGTTCGCTTTCCACGCGGCGGGGATGCTACATCTTCCTCACTCACATCCTCACTCTCCGTCATACTCTCCTGCTCACTGGTGGAAACATCATATTCCTCAGCCTTTCATATTTCCTCGTGTGAAAAAAAATGGCTTTTCATCATTATTTATATTTGTTATTTGTTCCCAGCATTATTTGTTGTACCATTTCATTTGTTTTTGTCTTGCTTTCTTCACATACGTGTTTGTACCACAATATCATATGTATAAAAAAATAATAAACATGTCTACTTACCACTCAATGATGTTTGTAGAGTATGAGTAGAGCATTAGGTTGAACCACTCCACCTGCACCAGGAAAATGTTTCCTGAAGTTTCTCAACCCATGTTTTATAGGTGGAGTGAATGGTGGGTAAGCATTACTGCTTATCCACCCAGTATGTCCTCTTGCGATTGTACAAGCCGGAACACGGTGCAGCGCACACTGCCACACTACACCACTTGCACTT
Source organism: Procambarus virginalis (assembly GCA_020271785.1). Classification (NCBI taxonomy): domain Eukaryota; kingdom Metazoa; phylum Arthropoda; class Malacostraca; order Decapoda; family Cambaridae; genus Procambarus; species Procambarus virginalis. Next base: position 6,336,841 of record WNGS01009202.1, read on the forward strand.
TGCTTGGTGTCTTTCCTTGTACCAGACTTGTAGCAGACATGACATTTCAGACCTTTCTCAATGCAAACTAGGGAATGGTTCAAGTTTCTGTTTAGACATTTCGGTTTATCCACAATACAAGTTCTTCTCCAAGCAGTAGCACAACTAGGAGCTGTCTGAACCTTGTTTTCTGAGTCAGATGATGATTCTTCATATCAAGGTTAAGAAGGGAAGAGTGGCCGCCTCACACATGATGGACTGGGGGCTGTAACATTGTCACCAGTAGAACTGCTCTCATTATCATGTACATCATCAGCATGTATGATGATGTCATTTTGGAGAGGCCAATTCTTATACTCAAAGTTCAATAGTGACCAAGTGATTACTTTGTGGAACTGGAGCAAGGAGTTTTTGTGTAAGTTGTGTAGTACTTGTATAACACAAAAGCATTATGGATAGCCATTTGCAGAAAGTAGAATGTGATTTTCTTTTTTTTCACTTGTGACATTTCTGTGTAAAATGATAATATTTGACCATTTGGTCAAAGTGATCACACCTTTCCTGTGGTTATGGTAGTCACAGATTGCCTTTGGTTTGTTCACAGTGACCTATTACAATGAAGATGTTCCGTCAGGTTTGCGTACTCGTTTTCTTCGTTCCACTTCTTGTGTATCTGCATTATGGCAAGTTGTGATGAGTGAAACAACTTGCTTATTTTTCCACGGGATTATAAAAGTATTGTTCTTCCATCTGAATACAGTTTTATCTACTGGCAGTTTACCCATTGCTTGTAGCTGAAGATCTTTTGGTGCACCATGCTGCAATCTGAGAGCACCACAGGTGTATGCACCTTGTTCAAGCAGCTTCTCACTAAGTTGAACTGAGTTATAATCGTTATCCATATATAAATGGTAACGTTTGTTCTTCAGTGGTTCAATCAAGCCCATAACTGTTTAAATTGTTGTCTTCCCAATTCCTGCATACACTTCAAGATCATAGATGTAACCAGTATGCGATTTAGCCAGCATGTACAGCTTTACTCCATACTTATCAGGTTTATTTGGATTATAATCCTTGAAAGATAGACGGCTCCTCCATGACATTGTTCCTTCATCCAGACTTCATCCTTCATCCTCAGATTTTTCTGAGGAATGTATAATGTTTTACATTTATGTGTTAGATATTCCATTATTGTTCTTTTACTAGTCTGTCTTGATTGTCTTTGTGAATGGCATTATTGTTATGAATATGAAAAGACTTTGCAATCATTACATGTTGTTTCACTGTCATAAATGTATTGAATGAAGGTACATGCCACAATTTAGCTGTTTGTCAGTACATAGTCATTTCTGGCATCTTCACAATGACCATCAACATTGTCAGTCCCAAATATCTGGCAAGCTCTTTTACAGTCACTTCATCCCACTCATTGTTTGTGTTGTTAGAAACATTGGACATGCTTTGTGATGCATACAAGTTGGTTTTATATACCATATATTTCAGCCAGTCTTGCATAATAAATAACTGGAAAAATCCCAGAGGAGTGCTTGGTACTGGTACAGTTAAGCCTGGTGTTCCAGTAAAACTGTTTACAAATGCTGCAGTGTTGTACACTGCAACATTTGTTGCATGATGTGGTCTGGAAGTAGACCAGGCTTCACCAGAACTGGTGCATGGGGGTACGTGCGGTACGAGTTCTAATAGCAGAGCCTGCACAGGTGGCGGTATAATCACCACCACCATTTCCCCTCACTTTCAGTTTCATCCTCACCTGCTGTTTCAGTTTCAACCATCTCACTATCTACATCACTGTCACTTTTGGCACTTTCAAGATCAAGATCAGAAAATCCGTCAACTACAGACTGGAATTTTGTTGGTGTGTTTCACATTTCTGTACTTTTAGTGAACACTACTTAGTTTTTCCCTCAGATGTGTTTCTTTCCCTGCTTTCATCATGGAGTGGCTCTGTTCTTGATCACTATCCATTTTGGAGTAAATGTAGTGTGTTTATAAAGGCATTAACAAATATAGCTGAGGAAAAATAACCAGAACGGGCCCACGTTTTTGCGTGAAGGGAGGCTGCAGCACTCGTGAGCGTGAACATAATAACAATAGATCTGCCGTTTGGGTGGCGGTGCAGTGATCCACATGGGCCACCACAGAAAATGGGAAGACGTTGGCGCACTTTTTGAAACACGTCCCATAATGATCGGGGAAAAAAAGGATTTTTAATGAATATTTTAATTTGGGATGCAGCGTGCGTCCTCGCCCAGACTGAGTATATTCATATACGGATGCATTATGTGTTATCAGCCAGGCAAAGTACTCGCCTAATTGTACTTACGGGGGTTGAGCTCTGGCTCTTTGGTCCCACCTCTCAGCTGTCAAATCAACTGATGTACATATTCCTGAGCCTACTGGCCTCTATCATATCAACATTTTAAACTGTGTATGGAGTCTGCCTCCATCACATCACTGCCTAATGCATTCTATCTGTTAACTACTCTTGACACTGAAAAAGCTCTTTCTAGCTTTTTCTAGAAGAAAATTTTCTGCTGTGGTGACTGCTTTTCCCTGTGGCTCATTTGGGTACTTGGCTTCCACCTGTGTCCCCTTGTTCGCTTACTATCCGTGTTAAACAGTTTATCTTTATCTACCCTGTCAATTCCTCTTGAGAATTTTGTAGGTAGTGATCTTGTCTTCCCTTACTCTTCTGTCTTCGTGTCATGAGGTGCATTTCGTGCAGCTTTTCCTTGTAACTCATGCCTCTTAGTTCTGGGACTAGCCTAGTGGCATACCTCTGAACTTTTTCAGAAGTATGCCACAAAGTGTTAGACATAGGGTGTGTATTAAAGACATAAGGTTTTTAATAAAGAAAAAAGTGATAAAACAGTGAAACATCGGAGGATAAAACAGGAAGCATCAGCAAAGTCACCAGGTGTTGACAATTACCTGATGCACCTTTGCACAGCACCTCCACCCAATGAAGCGATAAATGTTCTTATTTATGTGTTTTTAGTCCGTCTATTTTCTGCTGTACGGGCTCCCGTGGTGACTTTGCTTTTCCAAGTTGAATGGGCCTGAGTAAGTGAGTCCAAAGCATTGGTGTTGATGTCCAGGTCTTTGAGGGTCACCTTGAGGCAGTCCTTGAATTGTTTCTTCTGCCCCCCCCCCTCCCACAACAGAATGTGTGACCTGGCATAATTCTCCATACAGCAGCAGTTTAGGCAATTGGCTGTCAAACATTCTGAAAATCATGGCTTGCCCATCTGGCCTGAGTTTTGTGTAGAAGGGTGTAGACGCTGGGAATATCGGCCCCTTCCAGGACCTTTGTGTTCAGGATTTTGTCCTGCCACCTTATGTGGAGGAGTCTGCAGAGACAGTTCAAGTGAAAGTGATTTAGCTGTTTGGTGTGTCTGCTGTAGACAGTCCAGGTCTTGCTGGGGTATTTATTGGTGGTGAGTACCTCTGCATGATAGACCCTCAATATGGTAGTAAGGCTGAGGCCCCTCCACTCCCAGACATTCTCACGGAATCTTCCAAAGGCAGTGCTGGCCTTAGCGATCCTGATGTTGACTTCTGCATCTATATTCATCGCTCTTGAAAATTTGGTGTCAAGATATGTGCAGTTGTTGACTGCCTGCAGTTTTTGCTTCTCCTCTCGCGTGTCGCGGCAAGCACCACCACCTTTCGGCAGGTGGTGCTTGCTTCTTCCTTGGAATCTGCTTGGGCCCTGGCTCTTAGGTTGTCGTCACATTTTTGTTCGCTGCTGATTGCAGAGTCTGTGGTGGTGCAGTCAGTATCTGCAGACAGCTTCGGCTGGTTGCTATCCTATGTCAGACTTGTTGGTTCTCTGGGGTGCTCGTGCCAGGGCTTGGGGTTCTTCCCGTCGTGGTAGGCCAGTGGTGCCAGATTCGGGGCAGGTGCAGCCGCCGGTTCTGTCTTTTTCTGGTCGGCGCTGGAATCGCCCTGTGTGCAGCTTAGGTTTTGTAAGGTACTCACCTAGTTGTACTCACCTGGTTTTGCTTGGGAGGGTTGAACTTTATCTCTTTGGTCCCGCCTCTCGACTGTAAATCAACTGGTGTACAGATTCCTGAGCCTACTGGGCTCTTATCATATCTACATTTGAAACTATGTATGGAGTCTGCCTCCACTACATCACTTCCTAGTGCATTCCATTTGTTAACTACTCTGACACTGAAAAATTTCTTTCTAACGTCCCTGTGGCTCATCTAGGTACTGAGTTTCCACCTGTGTCCCGTTGTTCGTGTTCCACCCGTGCTAAAGAGTTTGTCTTTGTCCACCCTGTCAATTCCCCTGATAATTTTGTAGGTGGTTATCATGTCTGTCTTTACTCTGTTTTCCAGGGATGTGAGGTTCAGCTCCTTTAGCCTCTCCTTGCAACTCATACCTCTCAGTTCAGAAGATGAGTCTTGTGACATACTGCTGAATCTTCTCAAACATTGTCTTGTGTTTAATTTGGTATGGACTCCAAGCTGGAGCTACATATTCCAGGATTGGCCTGACATAGGTGGTATACAGGGTCCTGAATGATTCCTTACACAAGTTCCTAAAGGCAGTTCTTATATTGGCCAGTCTAGCATATGCCGCTGATAATATTCCTTTGATGTGGGCCTCTGGGGACAGGTTCGGTGTGATATCAACCCCCAGATCTTTCTCTCTATTTGACTCTTGCAGGATTTCACCTCCCAGATGGTACCTTGTGTTCAGCTTTCTGCTCCCTTCGCCTAATTTCATTACACTTTCCTGAGTTGAACTTTAGTAGCCATTTTCTAGACCATTCCTCCAGTTTGTCCAGGTCGTCCTGTAGTCTGACTATCTTCATCTGTCTTGATTCTTCTCATAATTTTTTTATTCTTCTCATAATTTCTATTTAGAGCATTTTATTGTGAATAATTTGATACCACAATGAACAATGTTACACAAAACTTCTGTTAGCAAACTGTATGTGTTTGTCTGGTGTATTGGGTGTAGCATGTGTGGCAATGATTGTGCTGTAGTGGGTAAAGCTTCGATGACTTTAGGGGTCGTTGTGGGTGAGGCGCACCCATGTTGTCTAATTTATATGCATATGTCTGTGTAGGAAATTTTATTGCCATCACAGTGATACAAAAAAAACAATGTCGAACAAGTTTGGACTTGATAAACCTGAAAAAGAGTAGCAACATGTTCACGCTGTTTGGCGTGAACAGCTAACAAATGACTTAGTTTTTTATTTGGTGCCGGCATCACGCTACCTTTGGTGACATGTTATACATATGTTCCTCTAGAATATATGTATAACTTAACATGTATAACTTCAGGTGAAGGTCCTTGAGTTGCTAGAACAGCCAAGTACGGCATCACGTGTTTGCAGTATCTAAAGGCGGTCAATCGTCTTAGATCACGTGGCGTGGGTGAGGGGTCTGAGATTTAGAACTCTGGGGTCTTTGATTTAAGATAATTAAATGGCAGGGTAGTGGAAAAGAGAGAGCCATTACCCAGTACCCGTTATAGAGGAGTGAGGACTGACTGCTTCCCGGGTAAGCCCCTGTGTTTTTCCTTATCTTTGGGTAGTTAGCTCCGGGGAGCCGACGGGGCTCTTTCCGGAAAACCAGCGTTGAATGTAATGAAACGCCATTTTCTGGGTGAGACCCGGAGGCTGCCCCCGGCATCCCTCCCTCTCTCCCTCCGGTCGGCGGTGTTTTCTCTTGTTTTTGACATCCAGCCTAAGAACTGCTGATTGGATCGCCGGCGCGAGGCTCTGGGGAGGGGGGGTTGCGCAGACAGTGGCGCGGCATGTAATGACATGCTCGTTTGCTAATTTTTGTTGGGAAGTTCTGTCCACTTGTTCGGCTTTCTGTAGCACTATTTTCACCAGAATAGCGGGTTTGTTTAGGGGTGCTTATCTTTCTGGGTGCCAGACCCAGTCGATGACAGACATAGAATGCTCCCATCCACATGGGAATTTCTATAGGCCATTGTTCCTTGTGCCTCTCTTGAGGGGGCAAGGTTCTGGTTCGTGGTCCCCAGTAGGCAAGAACTCCATGCACTCCATGGACTGATGCCAGCTAGCTAATTGTTACATATCAGACTGGATAGCTCCGGGTCTCACCCAGAAAATGGTGTTTCATTACATTGAACGCTGGTTTTGACTGGCAGGTGTCGTCTTTGGTGTTGCAGTTCTTTCCTGGGGGGAGCCCCTTTTCTGAGGGGGAGCTTCCCCATCCCCGGGAGGATAAAGGGTAGCCAAAGACCCTTCACGCCGGCTATCCAGCCCCAGTTCTCGGGCTGATGCTAGAGGCAGAGGTCCTGTGCTTGGGTCCAGAGTTTTTCAGCGCTATACTGGTTGTGTGGTGGCTGTCTTCCAGAGGTGTGAGAGCCAGGAGTTATTCCACAGTACTCGGGCTGCATGGGCCTAGGGTTATCGTCCCCTAGATGCCCTGTAAGTACTGCCCTTGGGGCTTGGGGCCACCTTCCACAAGTTCCTTGGGGCCCTGCCTTTGCTAGGCCATTTGACTGCTCGGTTTTTTGGCTGCCCTTTGGGTGTTTGGGGGTTTTGTCTTCCTTGTTTACCTTAGGGTAAGAGGCAGTTTGCAGTGGTGGGATGCAGGGTATGGCGGAGCCTGGGTTTCCCGTCTGTATCCAGTGCTGAAACGGGACTGTGGTGACCTGCAGTTCATTCTGGACTTGTCCCCTCTGAACCCCTGGGTTCATTGCCCCTCCTTTCGGATGACCACTCTGTCCCAGGTCCGGCTTCTGTTGGAGTGGGACGCTTGGATGGTGTCCTTGGACCTCAAGGACGCTTATTGGCACGTCCCGATTCATCCGGGGTTCAGGGACTGGCTCAATTTTGTTCTGGGGCGCCAGGGTTACCGCTTTCGTTGTCTCCCGTTCGGGTTGAATCTGGCACCTCGCATGTTTACACGCCTTACGCGGGTCGTTGTGGCCCGTATACGTCTTTTAGGTGTTTGGGTGTTGGCCTACCTCGACGACTGGCTGGTTTGGGCTCCCAGCTGGTCCAGTTGTCTGCTAGCCAGGGATTTGGTTCTTTCCCAGCTTGCCGGGTTTGGGTTCTTGGTGAACTGGAGGAAGTCCGATCTAGTGCACTCCCAGGTTCGGTTGTGGCTAGGTCTTGTGTGGGACTCTCGGACCACTTCCTTGTCTCTTCCTCTGGAGTCTCTCCTTTGGCTGCGATCCTGCTTGTGTCTGTTTCTGGGGGGCTCGAGGGCTTGTCAGGAGCCTGAACTTCGCGGTGATGGTCTACCTATCGGGTCGGGTTTGGCTTCGTTGGCTGTTCTGGTTCCTTAGGGAACGTCCCTTCCGCTTCTCTCGTGATCGTTGGGTTCGTTCCCCGGGGGCCTTGTGTCGGCTGCTGCGTCGCCGACTTCCTCTTCTGGTTTTTCGGGGTTCAGTGTCTTGGCGCCTGCCCAAGCCCTCGCTCGATGTGTTCACTGACGTGTCGTCTCTCGGCTGGGGTTTTGTGACCAGTGCTCACCAAGCCGGCCAGGGGCGATGGGGTCCGTCCTTCCGTCGAGCGCATAGCACGGTGCGGGAGTTTGGGGCGGTGTGATTTGTGCTTCGGAGGGTTCGAGTTGCCCGCGGATCAATGATCCAGCTCCATTCGGACTGCTCCCTGGTGGTTCATTGCCTGAACCAGGGGGGGTGGTTGGCTTCAATGCGGTCCTTGGCTCTTTGGCACTGGTCGCTTCGGGTGACTTGTCTGCTGAGTTCTTGGGGTTTGGCTCTCCTGGCGGTTCACGTGCGGAGAGTATCCAATGTCTTGGCCGACGGCCTGTCCCATTTCGTTCCCCTCTCCACGGAATGGACGGTCGACAACAACTCTTTTCGTTGGCTCTGCCAGACGTTCGGGCTCCCCGAGGTGGACCTTTTCGTGTCGGCATGGTCACGGCGCCTTCCCCAGATGTGGCGCCCTTCCCCGATTGCGAGGCCGTCGGGGTCGATGCCTTTCGACAGGACTGGTAGAGGTGGGGGTTCCTTTACCTCTTTCCCCTGGTTCCGCTGTTGCTCCAGGTCCTGACTCGCTTGGAGACCTACCAGGGGAGAGTAGTCCTCTTGGCCCCATAGTGGCCAGCCCAGCCATGGTTTCAGGCGCTGCTTGCACGGTGTCCGAACCCGGAGGTTTTCCCGTGACTCCGCCTCTTCCTTCCAACAGATTGGCCCGGTGCGTCACGTGGCTAGTCCGATCTTCTCCTCGAGTCTTTGCATATGGTCTTTTTGACTCGAGTTTATCATCATCTCCATGGTGATCGGGTGGCTTCCTTGTTAGTGTCCCACCTGAGGGTTTCTTCTCGGCGGCAGTATGAAGTCTCCTTGTGGTCCTTTCATCTCTTTTTGCATCTTTGTCGCTGTACTTCTCTTTCGGTTAAGGTGGTGGTGTCCTTTCACTTGGTTGTTCCAGGACCGTCACCTTATGCCTAACACTGACGCCTCGTATCGTGCGGCGCTGGCGGAGCCGCTTCAGCTTGCTTTCGGTATTGATGTTACTTCTGTACCGTTTCGCATGCTGTCTTGGGCTTTATTTCACCTCCGACCTGCTCATGCTCTGCCAGAGCCGTTCTGGTCATTGGATAGAGTGCTCTTTTATTTTTCTTCTCCTCAGTTTGTTGTGGCCCCTTCAGTTCAGGATTGTTTCTCCAAGGCTATTTTTTTATGTTGGCATTGGCCTCTGGGGGTCGGGTTGGTGAACTTCATGATCTCCTCCTCCTGCGCAGGGGTTTCTGCTCCTTCAGTCTTCGTTGTGGTTTTGTTCATTTGCAGCCGTCTCCTTCTTTTCTGGCGAAGAATGAGACTGCTGCTTTCCTGAGGGGTCCCTGAGTCATTGATGCTTAGTTCGTTCGGCCAGGGGCGCATCATGTTTTGTGTCCGGTTGTGGCTCTGCCATTATTTGTGCGCCACGGCTTCAGTGTCCGGGGACGCACTGTGGGAGGATCCGGTCTCCCTTCTTCCCCGTTTAAGGGTGCAGGTCTCCCAGGTCATCCGCAGAGTTATTAAGGCTAGCCAACCTGCGGTTTATCCCCATGAGCATGACGTTCATAAGTTCGCTGCTCTTGCTGCCGCCTTTGGCAACATGTCTTGGGCTGACATTTGGGCACAGGGTTTTTGGTGGTCGAACAGGGTCCTGGCTGCTCGTTACCTAGTGAACGCCCCTGGGCCTCGTCTGTCCTTTTTCACTTTGGGTTGGCGTTTGCAGCCAGTTGTCTCGACTTCGAGTTGAGGAGTGAGCAGCGACCGCCTCCTGGGTAAGTTCCTATTCTTTCATCTGTGGGTAGTTAGCTCCGAGGAGCTGAAGGGGCTTTCCCCCCCCCCCAGAAAACCAGCATTCAATGTAATGAAACTCCATTTTCTGGGTGAGACCCGGAGGCTCCCCGGCATCCCTCCCTCCCTCTGGTCGGCGTTTTTTGCGTGTTTTGACATCCAGCCTAAGAACTGGGGATGGATAGCCGGCATGAAAGGTATGGGGCTACCCCTTCCCCCTCCCTGGGAGGGGGGAGCTGTGCAAACAGCGACGTATGACGTCATGATCGTTTGCTTGTTTCTTTTAGGGGAGTTCTATCCACTTGTTCGGCTTGTGGTAGCAATAATTTCACCAGAATAGCGGTTTGTTTTGGGATGGTTTTCTTTCTGGTTGCCTGACCCGATTGATGGCAGACATAGAATGCTTCCAACCACACGGGGGGTTCTATAGGCCATTGCTCCCCTTGCTTTTTCTGAAGGGGGGGCCAGGTTCTGGCCCGTGGTCCCCGGTAGGCCCACAGAACTCCATATACATGACTGATGCCAAAGTCTGACATTAGCATATCAGCCTAGTAAGCTCTGTTGAGCCTCCAGGTCTCACCCAGAAAATGGCATTTCATTGCATTCAATGCTGGTATTTTTGAGGTTCTTTGAGCCTCTCTGTGTTTGCCTCTATGCTCTGGCCTGTTCCTGTGATGTGGGTCTTGTGCAGCTACGTGCTTGGGTGAACGCGAAACCTTAGTGCCCGTTCACACTTGGCTTCGGTCAGGCATTTCCTGAGCCTCCTCGAGCTTCATTCTGCTTGGCTTGAGGAGGATGTTGGGATGCTCGGTGTGGTCCCTCGTGTTGGGGGACCTTGGTTACCTCTGTTGCCCTCCATAAGCAATATGCTCCAATCCTCCGGGAGGTAATTTTCTTATTTTTCATCTCCAGTTCTGCATGTTGGCAAGCCGTAATGGCCTAGTCTTTGGAATCGGCATGGGCCTTGGCTCCCACTTTTGCTTCCTCTTTTTGGCCTTTGTTGTTTCCTGAGGACATTGTCTCTCAGTTCTTGTCTACTGCAGCAGCTCATTACTGTTCTGTGTTGAACTTGTTGTGTGTGTTCATGTGGGTCATTGTTGTCTTTTGCAGCAGTCGTGTCGAGCCAGGGCATCGCCTGCTGTTAGTCAAGATGGTTCCTCTGTGGTGCCTGCAGATGGGTCAAATGTGCGTCCCCAGGCTTCATCGTGCTTTGTCTAGTTGGCGCAGAGATTGGTTTGCATGAGGTTCGCGACCCTTTTGTGGGTTGCCCCTTTGGCTTGGTGGTGGGGGGAACAATAGCTCTTTTTGCCAGCTCTTGGTCCACCACTCTGTGGGCATTTCAGGTCGTTTCTTGCGGCATGCTGCAGAGTTGGTCGGTCCTGCCTCCTTCAGGGGGTCTGGGTATTTGGGGCAGGCCACCTTGACTTCGTTGGGTCATCTCGGTGTTGGCAGCTAAGGCCTGGTCAAAACAACTTCGTCTCTTCAGTGGTTTCCCACCAGTTTCCAATCCAAAAATGGGATTCTTCGGACATCTATCTTCTTCATTCTTCATTCTCTACCTATTTTGCTTGAACCTGTTTATTCCATGCTCCTTCTTTTGGATGACTCTATTGTTCCAGTTCCCTCTTGGATGATTTCCGAAAATAGACCACACACATCTTAAAAATTATATGGAAAGGAATTATAGAACTCTAATAAAGAACGTGTGACGGTAACGAGTTGGAAATGGTGGTCGGCAGTCTTCCAACTAGCAGGTGTCAGTGCTGGGCCACATATAATATATAAAAAAAGAAAAGGAAAAAAAAGAGAAAAAAAAGAATGACTGCGTGATTGGTAATCTGTGGTAAGGTCGGAAATTCGAAAGACAATAATAAAAACTGGATTTTAATAACAATAATAAAAAACACAAATTGAAACAAAGGCAAAATCTTGGCTTACTGGTAAAAATAATAAACAATATAAACATGAAAATAGATTACGTTAATGGGGAGGAGAATTGACATACAAAAGTAAGTAAAATATGAATGCTGGAATATATGCACTAACTATAAACCTCTATTTGACCACACACGGTGAGTCACTTAGGAGTTCATAGCTTGCGAGCACACAATATTCTGGCTGGCAGAAACGCAAGGGACTCCAACAATAACTGGTGAGGTCTTGTGATTGGCGGGGAGCCGGAGTGGAGTGTTGGTTGGCGGCCAATGAGGAAGCTGGATGGTCGCAAGTCGCTAGTTAGGCAGATGAAGGGTTCGGCGCGTCGACCAGGTGCTGGAGTGGGGGGAGGAGGGAGTTGCTGGTACGTGTGGCTATCATATACGTTTAGCCACTACAAAACGTATCTTGTATATTGATGAGGACAGGAGTGATTCGCAGAAATAGCAGGCTAAATCTCTGATAAGAGATTATCGTCACAACTCTCCCCCGAAGCCTGCCGTTTCGGGTGAATCACGTCCACTGGAGGTAGAGTGGGAGGTGGAGCTGCCTCTACCTCATGCACTCTGGAGAGGGCATCAGCGATGATGTTATCAGGCCCCTTGATGTAGCAGATCTTTAAGTTGAAGCCTTGAAGATATAAAGCCCATCGCAGCAGACGTTGGTTATTAAATTGGGCTTGATGTAAAAATCTCAGAGGGTTGTGGTCCGAATAGATGGTAGTGGACCTAGCACCGTGCAGATATGGTGCAAAGTGTTGTAAGCTCAGGACGATGGACAGGAGTTCCTTCTCTATAGTACTGTAGTTCTTCTGATGAGGCTTCAACTTGCAACTGTAGTAGCTGACAGGTAGAACCTCCTCGCCTCGCTGCTGCATTAAGACACTTCCGATGCCGGTACCACTGGCGTCGACATGGAGGATGAAAGGCTTCTTGATATCTGGTGAGGCGAGAATGGGATTAGAACAGAGGAGGAATTTGAGTTGTTCGAATGCAACGGTTTGCTCTCTGGTCCAATTATACCGTTGCTTGGGACTGGTTAAGGTGATTAATGGGGTTGCAACAGTGCTAAAATTCTTCACAAACCTACGGTAATAGGAAGCAAGACCAAGGAAGCGCAGGAGCTGCTTCCTGGTAGTAGGCTGTGGATACTGTTGGATTGCTTGAATGTGAATGTTTAACGGAGCCAGGTTGCCACTCCCTATAACATGACCCAGGTACCGCACTTTACCTTTCGCGAAGGTGGACTTGCCCAAATTGATGGTGAGGCCGGCTTTCAGGAGCTTGTAGAACAATCGTTGTAGCTGGAGCAGGTGTTCGCTCCAGGTGTTGGATGCTATCACGATGTCGTCCAAATAGGCATAGGTGTTTTCCAAGCCCTGGATGACGCGGTTGACAGCTCTCTGAAAGGTGGCTGGGGCATTGCAGAGTCCAAAGGGAAGGCGATTGTACCTGTAGAGACCAAACGGGGTTATAAAGGCGGACAGTACCTTAGCTCGCTCCGTTAAACTCACCTGGTAGTAGCCCTTTAGTAGGTCTACCTGAGACAGGTAGCGGGCATTACCAATGGCATCCAAATGTCGTCTACCCTGGGTATTGGGTAGGCGTCCTTCACTGTGACCTGGTTCAACTTCCTATAATCCGTACACAGACGGATTTTGCCGTGAGGTTTGGGTACCAGGATGCATGGTGAGGCCCAGGGGGACTCACAGGGGGTAGCCAGTCCATGGTCCAAGAGATACTGTACCTCAGCCCGCATGACTTCCGTTTTGCTCGGGCTGATTCGGTAGAATGGTTGGCGAATCGGCTGGGTGTCAGGTAGCAGTTGGATGTCGTGCCGAGTTACAGTACACTCTTGGGGGTCATCTCGAAACAACTCTTGATATTCTCTGACGAGTTTGATTAGTGGAGCACTATTATCGTCCTGAAAATGATGTTGAAGGTTAGTAAGGATTTCCGAGTTAGAGAGCGCTGTCTCAGTGTCAGTGCTCTCGGAAGGAGAAGCAGGGAAGGTCTCACTGTGGCTGTATGGACCTGTAAATGAGGTGAAATTGGTTAACACAGTGGGAGGAACCCCATGGTAGGGCTTGAGTAAATTAATGTGGCACAGCTGGGTCTTCCGCCGCCTATCGGGGGTCTCGAGAACGTAGTTGAAGTTGTTCCGGCACTCCTTAACACGGTAGGGTCCTGAGAACCTGTTCTGTAAAGGAGAACCTGGGATAGGGAAATAGGCAAGCACTAAGTCTCCTGGTGTAAACTTCCTTACTTTACAGTGCTGGTCGTAACGAGTCTTCATCCTCTCCTGGGCTTTCTGTAGGTTGTTGCTAGCAAAGGAATGGACCCTCTCTAGAATGTGTCGGAGATTTTGGAGATACTGGGGCACACTCTGATGCTCACTGAAGGTGTCATCACGTAGAGAATCCTTGAAAGCCTTGAGAGGTGTACGGCACTTACGTCCGTAGAGCATCTCATAAGGAGATACTCCTAGTGACTCGTTGGGAAGACTTCTGAAAATACACATGATGAGATCAATTTGCCTATCCCAATCCTTTGAGGTCTCATTACAGAACTTTTTTAAGAGTGCCTTGATGGTTTGATGACTACGCTCGAGAGAACCCTGTGAAGCAGGATGATAGGGGCTGGACAGTACCTGTTTGATGTTGAACTCCTCCAGAGTCCGTTTGAAGAGATCACTGGTGAAGTTGGTACCACAGTCGCTCTGAATCTCCCTCGGAAATCCATACTGGGTGAAGATTTTCAGTAGATTCTTCACCACTGTAGCAGCTGTAATATTTTTTACTGGAACTGCTATCGGAAATCTGGTGGTAGGACACAGGATGGTTAAGATATATGCGTTGCCTGCACTGGTCCGAGGCAAAGGACCAACGCAGTCGATAATGAGCTTGTGGAACGGTTCCTCAGGCACCTGGATGGGTATCAGTGGTGCTCTGGGAATGGAAACGTTCGGTTTCCCGGCTAACTGACACACGTGGCATAATTTGACATAATTTTTGATGTCGTTTACCATACCTGGCCAGTAGTAGTCTTGTCGAATTCCATGGTAAGTCTTGTTGAACCCATAGTGTGACAAAGCGCCGTGGGCCAGGTGTAGAATCGTGGGCCGCAGGCTGGTGGGAATCACTAGTTGTTCAACGTTTGCCCAATCGTCCTCGTCCTTCAGTTTACTGGGTCTATACCTGCGATAGAGTATTTCGTTCTCCATAAAGAACCCAGGAACACTGTCGGATTGGGTTTCAGCCTGAAAGAATAATGGTGTCAATGTAAGATCATCTCTCTGTAACTTACGGAACTCCACCGCGGTCAGGTTAGGGGGTAGTTTCGAAGGGTCCTGAGGGACAGCGGTAGCAGTAGAGTCGGCTGGCTGTGGACGTGCAGCTTGAGCACGGGTGGTCACCATAACAGGAGGAGAACCTTCATCACTCTCTTGAACCTTTACTGGGAAATGTTCAAAAATCGGGTTATCCACCACAGAGTTGCTTACCTTGGATATGTCCTTGATGATCAGGTTGTTTGGTTGTTGGTCTTCTGCCAAGTCGTTGCCCAGGAGAAGTTGCACTCCAGGCATGGGAAAAGGCTTTTCCCTGACGGCGACTTGGACTTCACCGGTCACGAAGGGACAATCCAGGTAAACTCGGGCAAGTGGATAAGGAGTTGTAGCAGTAAGGTCAGTGATGAACACAGTCTCTCCTGTGTAGGCGACGTTGGGCACAGCCGATTTCAAAACGATCGATTGTAGAGCCGCTGTGTCCCGTAGGATCTTAAGTCCGAAACGTCCCTCTGAATCTGAACCGTGGGTAGAGATAGTTCCTGGATATAGATGCTTGGTAAAGAGAGAGAGATCATTAGCATGAACACCAACATTCATTACAGGCTTACCGGACTTAGGGTGAGTAGTTTTAGACTTAGGGGGTTCGACGTTACCTTTAATTGGGACTTACCACATTTGTCAATGGTGTGTCCATATAATCGACAATACCTGCAGTACAGTTGAGAGGTACCTTGATCTGGGCTCGCTTTCTCGTAACTGTACCAAGACTTCTTTCTGGTAGGATCTGGAGTCAGCCGGTGGATGAGGCTGTAAGTGTCAGCTGACTGCGGCGAATCGTCTGGGTGTCAGGTCGGCAGTTCGGATGTCGTGCTGAGTACAGTACCCATCTTGAGAGGTCACATGCTCCGAAACAACTCTTAAGATATTCTCTGGGACGAGTTAGATTATGTGGGAGCACTACTATTGTCCTGAAAGTGATTATATATGTCAGTAATGATTTCCGAGTTGGAAAGCATTGACTCATTGTCAGTGCTCTCGGAAGGAGAAGCAGGGAAGGTCTCACTGTGGCTGTATGGACCTGTAATGAGGTGAATTGTTAACACAGTGGGAGGAACCCCATGGTAGGGCTTGAGTAAATTAATGTGGCACAGCTGGGTCTTCCGCCGCCTATCGGGGTCTCGAGAACGTAGTTGAAGTTGTTCCGGCACTCCTTAACACGGTAGGGTCCTGAGAACCTGTTGTAAAGGAGAACCTGGGATAGAAATAGGCAAGCACTAAGTCTCCTGGTGTAAACTTCCTTACCTTGCAGTGCTGGTCGTAACGAGTCTTCATCCTCTCCTGGGCTTTCTGTAGGTTGTTGCTAGCAAAGGAATGGACCCTCTCTAGAATGTGTCGGAGATTTTGGAGATACTGGGGCACACTCTGATGCTCACTGAAGGTGTCATCACGTAGAGAATCCTTGAAAGCCTTGAGAGGTGTACGGCACTTACGTCCGTAGAGCATCTCATAAGGAGATACTCCTAGTGACTCGTTGGGAAGACTTCTGAAAATACACATGATGAGATCAATTTGCCTATCCCAATCCTTTGAGGTCTCATTACAGAACTTTTTTAAGAGTGCCTTGATGGTTTGATGACTACGCTCGAGAGAACCCTGTGAAGCAGGATGATAGGGCTGGACAGTACCTGTTTGATGTTGAACTCCTCCAGAGTCCGTTTGAAGAGATCACTGGTGAAGTTGGTACCACAGTCGCTCTGAATCTCCCTCGGAAATCCATACTGGGTGAAGATTTTCAGTAGATTCTTCACCACTGTAGCAGCTGTAATATTTTTTACTGGAACTGCTATCGGAAATCTGGTGGTAGGACACAGGATGGTTAAGATATATGCGTTGCCTGCACTGGTCCGAGGCAAAGGACCAACGCAGTCGATAATGAGCTTGTGGAACGGTTCCTCAGGCACCTGGATGGGTATCAGTGGTGCTCTGGGAATGGAAACGTTCGGTTTCCCGGCTAACTGACACACGTGGCATAATTTGACATAATTTTGATGTCGTTTACCATACCTGGCCAGTAGTAGTCTTGTCGAATTCCATGGTAAGTCTTGTTGAACCCATAGTGTGACAAAGCGCCGTGGGCCAGGTGTAGAATCGTGGGCCGCAGGCTGGTGGGAATCACTAGTTGTTCAACGTTTGCCCAATCGTCCTCGTCCTTCAGTTTACTGGGTCTATACCTGCGATAGAGTATTTCGTTCTCCATAAAGAACCCAGGAACACTGTCGGATTGGGTTTCAGCCTGAAAGAATAATGGTGTCAATGTAAGATCATCTCTCTGTAACTTACGGAACTCCACCGCGGTCAGGTTAGGGGGTAGTTTCGAAGGGTCCTGAGGGACAGCGGTAGCAGTAGAGTCGGCTGGCTGTGGACGTGCAGCTTGAGCACGGGTGGTCACCATAACAGGAGGAGAACCTTCATCACTCTCTTGAACCTTTACTGGGAAATGTTCAAAAATCGGGTTATCCACCACAGAGTTGCTTACCTTGGATATGTCCTTGATGATCAGGTTGTTTGGTTGTTGGTCTTCTGCCAAGTCGTTGCCCAGGAGAAGTTGCACTCCAGGCATGGGAAAAGGCTTTTCCCTGACGGCGACTTGGACTTCACCGGTCACGAAGGGACAATCCAGGTAAACTCGGGCAAGTGGATAAGGAGTTGTAGCAGTAAGGTCAGTGATGAACACAGTCTCTCCTGTGTAGGCGACGTTGGGCACAGCCGATTTCAAAACGATCGATTGTAGAGCCGCTGTGTCCCGTAGGATCTTAAGTCCGAAACGTCCCTCTGAATCTGAACCGTGGGTAGAGATAGTTCCTGGATATAGATGCTTGGTAAAGAGAGAGAGATCATTAGCATGAACACCAACATTCATTACAGGCTTACCGGACTTAGGGTGAGTAGTTTTAGACTTAGGGGGTTCGACGTTACCTTTAGATTGGGACTTACCACATTTGTCAATGGTGTGTCCATATAATCGACAATACCTGCAGTACAGTTGAGAGGTACCTTGATCTGGGCTCGCTTTCTCGTAACTGTACCAAGACTTCTTGCTGGTAGGATCTGGAGTCAGCCGGTGGATGAGGCTGTAAGTGTCAGCTGACTTCGCACACTTCACTAACTCCGTCTCTTCCTTGTCTGCTAAGTATAGGCGGACAGGAGGAGGTACACGTCTCAAAATTCTTCAACCAGTATGAGGTTGACAAGTTCTGAAAAAGTAGAGACATGTGCTGCCTCCAGCCATTTCATGAAATATCTTTGTTTGGTGTTAGCAAATTCTAAGAAGGTGGTGGTACTTGCCTTGACGTAGTCACGAAACTTTCGTCGATAGCTTTCGGTGGAGAGAAGGTAGGCGTCCAACACAGCTTGTTTCAGGGTGGTGTAGTCGTTTTCCGAAGCCAAAGTGCTGAGTGTGACTGCTGCTCTACCTGTTAAATGTACTCTGAGAAGGGTAGCCCATTGGTCGTCAGGCCAATTAAGTTGAACAGCAAGGGTCTCAAAAGTGGTAAAGAACACATCAACCTCCGTTTCGAGGAACGGGGGCATTAACTTACTTGCATGGGAGATATTGAAACTGGGAGGAAGACTAGCTGCCGCTTGTTGGAGTTGAGCTTGGTGTGCAGCGTCCCTCGTGAGTTCTCGGTTACGACATTCTAGCATTGCTTCTGCCTGTCGTTGGTCGTGTTCCCGTTGTATCTCTAGTCGCTGTTGGTATAAGGCCAACTCACGTTCTTGCTGTCCTTTGAGGAGTAGGGCCTCCCTTTCACTTTCTTCCTTCGGATGGCAGCTTCACGCTCTCTGATTGCAGCTTCACGCGTTTGTTCTTCCTTTCTGAGGGCAGCTTCACGCTCTCTGATTGCAGCTGCTTCTTGTTGTTGCTGTAGCTCGATCTTGGCAAGTTCCAATTGAGCTTTATCGCTCTCAAGTCATCTTTATCTGAAATAATGTACTGTTCATGAGTAGAAGAATCTATAATATCTTCCTCAGCAAGGTGATCCAGTATCATATTATTAATGGCAAATTTGTTGGCTCCATCAGGAACTTCTAAGTGATACTCATGTGCAAGAGTTAACAAATCGACCCTCTTAGCTGACGTAAGGTCCCTATTTCTCTTTCTGGATTTGCTATGAAAGCTTGTAAGCGGAACATGGTGAAAATATAGCAAAACAAAGGAGATGAATATAGTGAGAATATGGTGAGTGTCAGAAACAGGAAACGTGGCAACTGATACCTATCCTGTGGGGAATTATTAATAATTAAAGTAAATTCAAGATGGTAAATGAATAAGGTCGCAGGAAATCTTGTACCTGGTACTCACTATGGGAGGATAAAGGCAAGAAAATCCTACTAATTAGTGAAAACTAAGTTTAAAATACAAGTGAAACACTAAATGGCTTCAAAATAAATGAGGTAGTCCAAAAAATGTAGTCATACCTTGCCAAGTCACTATAGAACATAAGCAATGGTACCCACTGAAATTGAATATGGTATTTACAGAATTAGCGAACTTTTGTGCTCAAAAGAAAGAAAGCCAATTCCCTACCTTTTGGTAAATACCATCAGTCTGACCGACGAGTAGGGGTGCGAGTGTCAACTGGTGACGAGAACTATCGGCGAGGTCCCAATTCGCCAATAATAGTTCGTGCTAGAGGATCTAAAGCCCTCTTTTTCCTCCTAGAGTCGGATTGCAGGACTTGGGTGCTATTGACCCGGAGACAGACCACAGTACCAGGGTACCTATGTGATAATTTGTCAAAAAGTGAGAAATATTGGGGGACAAAGATGTTAAACACGGAGGATAACACGGAAGGGGGAGACGACCAATTAAGAGTATGACTGCGGCCTACAGTCACCACGTAATCCAAAGTTGTCTCACTCTCACCATATGCTATTCCCGTAATGTACAATATACACAGCACCATATAAAATAAAGAATGATTAATGTGAATAATGGAAGCAAGGGAAATAAGAGCCAAGTGTGCTTACCACAATTACCAATACCTGAGTGAAGCTCCGTGGACAGATCTCCATTTAATAGTGGCTCCGTGGACAGGCCCCCATTTAATATGTGACGGTAACGAGTTGGAAATGGTGGTCGGCAGTCTTCCAACTAGCAGGTGTCAGTGCTGGGCCACATATAATATATAAAAAAAAGAAAAGGAAAAAAAAGAGAAAAAAAAGAATGACTGCGTGATTGGTAATCTGTGGTAAGGTCGGAAATTCGAAAGACAATAATAAAAACTGGATTTTAATAACAATAATAAAAAACACAAATTGAAACAAAGGCAAAATCTTGGCTTACTGGTAAAAATAATAAACAATATAAACATGAAAATAGATTACGTTAATGGGGAGGAGAATTGACATACAAAAGTAAGTAAAATATGAATGCTGGAATATATGCACTAACTATAAACCTCTATTTGACCACACACGGTGAGTCACTTAGGAGTTCATAGCTTGCGAGCACACAATATTCTGGCTGGCAGAAACGCAAGGGACTCCAACAATAACTGGTGAGGTCTTGTGATTGGCGGGGAGCCGGAGTGGAGTGTTGGTTGGCGGCCAATGAGGAAGCTGGATGGTCGCAAGTCGCTAGTTAGGCAGTGGAAGGGTTCGGCGCGTCGACCAGGTGCTGGAGTGGGGGGAGGAGGGAGTTGCTGGTACGTGTGGCTATCATATACGTTTAGCCACTACAAAACGTATCTTGTATATTGATGAGGACAGGAGTGATTCGCAGAAATAGCAGGCTAAATCTCTGATAAGAGATTATCGTCACAAACGATATCTAGGGTTGGTTTTGAATAGTAAACCGTCATCTGAGGAACACTTAAAAAACACTGTGAGAGGAGCATATACATCGCTTTCCAACTTCGGACTGGAACTTCGATTGGAACAAGTTTAGACCAAAACCGTCGGTAGTTTCAAAGGGTTATACAACATAGAGAACTCGGGAGACGGGACAACACGAGGATAGCAATCTTAGCATAACAATCTAGCAGGTATCTTGTAACTACACAGCCACCATCCTTTGACCTAATATATTGAAGTCATGGTTATCTTTGACTCTGAAGGACTAACATCACTCTAGCCAATTTTGTGCTAATTAGGCCATGTGTCTTCACCCAGAGCCCAGCACCTTTTCATATGTTTATAATGTTTCTCTACTCTATATGGTTGTAATGAAGTACAGTATAAAAGGTAAACTAATCGTCAATTGAAACATTATGGTACATTTTGTAAATTATGTGATTTATCTAGCTATTAAACACACACTTGGTAAATAAAGAGAAACAAGTGAAAATGAATCAGTTGAAAATCTGAGGATAACAAAGGAGTCATGTCTCGCATACTTCAGTGTCAGCAAAGTTGGTCAATGTGTGTTAACAGATGCCAGACTACACAGCCACCACTCAACCTTTCACAGTGCATCCACCTAGTAAAATGATAAGTATTCACTTATTTTCATGTTTTTTTTCTGTATTTTCCATGTAAATTAATCATTTTACAGTGAAAACAAAATTGAAAATTATTTTTTTGCGAATAGGCAGGAATGACCATTTTGCTATAGCCCCTGCTCTGCTGGGTTAAATCCTTATTTGCATCATACATATAAAATCCAGAAAATAATTATTTCAATCTTCATATGATTCCACATTATCCTGTGAATCAACATATGATAACCACTGTCTAAGGGTCAAACAAGTTACAGGAATGTGTGTGTGTGTGTGTGTGTGTGTGTGCGCTAAACTTTGTGTAGCACCACAGTAAAAACAAGCACCCTTGCCCTCCAGCAGTCATCCACAACACCATACTTAGAGTGCTCCTTATGAATTGTCTTGTACAGTACAAGTAATACATTCTTCACAAACTACTTCCAACCATCCTTGTATGTATATAAAAAATAAGTTGACAGTTTGCATTGAACCAGCAGTGTTTTCAGTCTACAAGTGTATGTTACCCAACAGGTAAAACAGGAGATGCGGCTGGAGGGGAAGAGCATCCTGCAGTACCGATGCGCTGCACTTGTTCGTGAAATTACTGAAATGGTGGTTCAGACAGACAGTGAAGAATATCTTAACCAGTTGGAAGAACAACTAAGAGGCATTTACAATGCTGTAAGAAACACTATACCCATTCAGGATATTCATTTTAGGTGAGTAATGTCATATTGATGCAATACCATTTGATCTTGTCCTTGAACTATCGTCAACTTGAGAATTTCCAGTGTCACAAGTACTTGGATGTTTAGCAGTATTAGTTGAAGTAATGAATATGGTACTGTTCTAATTGATATAATGAATGTGCTGCTATATTAGTTGGTGTGATGAATGTGCAGCTGTTTTAGTTGATGAATGTGCAGCTGTATTAGTTGATGTAATGTGCAGCTGTTTAGTTGATGATTGCAGCTGTATTAGTTGATGAATGTGCAGCTGTATTAGTTGATGAATGTGCAGCTGTATTAGTTGATGAATGTGCAGCTGTATTAGTTGATGTAATGAATGTGCAGCTGTATTAGTTGATGAATGTGTAGCTGTATTAGTTGATGAATGTGTGCAGCTGTATTAGTTGATGTAATGAATGTGCAGCTGTATTAGTTGATGAATGTGTGCAGCTGTATTAGTTGATGAATGTGCAGCTGTATTAGTTGATGAATGTGCAGCTGTATTAGTTGATGAATGTGTAGCTATTTTAGTTGATGAATGTGCAGCTGTATTAGTTGATGAATGTGCAGCTGTATTAGTTGATGAATGTGCAGCTGTTTAGTTGATGAATGTGCAGCTGTATTAGTTGATGAATGTGTGCAGCTGTTTTAGTTGATGAATGTGCAGCTGTATTAGTTGATGTAATGAATGTGCAGCTGTATTAGTTGATGAATGTGTAGCTATTTTAGTTGATGAATGTGCAGCTGTATTAGTTGATGAATGTGCAGCTGTTTTAGTTGATGAATGTGCAGCTGTTTTAGTTGATGAATGTGCAGCTGTATTAGTTGATGAATGTGCAGCTGTATTAGTTGATGAATGTGTAGCTGTATTAGTTGATGAATGTGCAGCTGTATTAGTTGATGAATGTGCAGCTGTATTAGTTGATGAATGTGCAGCTGTATTAGTTGATGAATGTGCAGCTGTTTTAGTTGATGAATGTGCAGCTGTTTAGTTGATGAATGTGTGCAGCTGTTTTAGTTGATGAATGTGTGCAGCTGTATTAGTTGATGAATGTGCAGCTGTTTTAGTTGATGAATGTGCAGCTGTATTAGTTGATGAATGTGCAGCTGTATTAGTTGATGAATGTGCAGCTGTATTAGTTGATGAATGTGTAGCTGTTTTAGTTGATGAATGTGCAGCTGTATTAGTTGATGTAATGAATGTGCAGCTGTATTAGTTGATGTAATGAATGTGCAGCTGTATTAGTTGATGAATGTGCAGCTGTATTAGTTGATGTAATGAATGTGCAGCTGTATTAGTTGATGTAATGAATGTGCAGCTGTATTAGTTGATGAATGTGCAGCTGTTTTAGTTGATGAATGTGCAGCTGTATTAGTTGATGAATGTGCAGCTGTATTAGTTGATGAATGTGCAGCTGTATTAGTTGATGTAATGAATGTGCAGCTGTATTAGTTGATGAATGTGCAGCTGTATTAGTTGATGAATGTGCAGCTGTATTAGTTGATGAATGTGCAGCTGTATTAGTTGATGAATGTGCAGCTGTTTTAGTTGATGAATGTGCAGCTTTATTAGTTGATGAATGTGCAGCTGTATTAGTTGATGAATGTGCAGCTGTATTAGTTGATGAATGTGCAGCTGTATTAGTTGATGAATGTGCAGCTGTTTTAGTTGATGAATGTGCAGCTGTATTAGTTGATGAATGTGCAGCTGTTTTAGTTGATGAATGTGCAGCTGTATTAGTTGATGTAATGAATGTGCAGCTGTATTAGTTGATGTAATGAATGTGCAGCTGTATTAGTTGATGAATGTGCAGCTGTTTTAGTTGATGAATGTGCAGCTGTTTTAGTTGATGAATGTGCAGCTGTATTAGTCGATGTAATGTATGCATTGTTGTATTATTTTATGTATGTGCTACTGTATTAATTGATGTAATGTATGTGCTGTATTGGTGTAGTGTATGAGCTGCTGTATGATTTGATTGTTGTGACCTTGGAAATTCTGGAAGTGCTGTACTCCCCACTCTCAATAATGAGCACTTTTGGCCCTAAGTCAACACGTCAAGGGTAAGGGAAAATCTAGGGTAAAAGACCACCAGTTTACTGAGTGATTTCATAACAAGAATATGAAATTACATTTGCTCTGAATGAGGCTCTGGTAGCTTCGGGAGTTAACCCCTTGCGATTTGGGCTCCGAGGTAGTTGAGCCCGTTCTTTCTGCCGAGGCTTCCGGTTCATCCCAGCCGGCTGTCTTCCTTCTCGAAAGTCTTTCTCTTGGGCTCCACTTTTTCTTCAGGGGTAGTGGGCGTGGAAGCAGGGTTTACCCAGGGCCGCAGTTGAGGGTTTCCGGGACGCGGGGAAGTCCACTTGGAGTGATTGGACTCCTTTTGAACCTGCTTGAGCCTTTGTGCTATCTGGGCAGAGTTTGTTCCTTCATGGTAAGGGGTTTTCATACCCCCCCTCTCCCTGCATGAGTTTGAGTTTGGTGCGGTTTCCCCCCAAATGCATTTCCGTGAGCCTTTGGGTTCCTTGAATTCGTCTTTCCGGAGGTTTCCTTCTCCGATTTTCCCTTGGGCAGTTTGGGAGGCCCTTGGTGCTGACCTCCGAGACCTGGGTTACGCCTTCATAATGGAGCCAACTCCTTTTGAGCTCGGGGTCTTCTTATCTGTATTGGGTGCATTCTGAGGTTCCTGAGTCTTCCTGGCTGGCAGACTGTCCTTTTTTCTCCTTGGGGGCTTGTCATATTTTCTGTCGTACCTGTGCACTTGAGTGGTGGGAGGAACACCTGGAACATCACTGTGTTGCAGGTGTTTTGGGGGGGCCTCTCTTCAGTTCCTCAGTGATTGCCTCTTTGCTTTCCTGTGATGTTGGTCTGGAGCAGTTGCATGCTCAGGTGCCCACTCTTTTGACTGCTTAGACAGCGGAGAACTATCGAGCTCGTGGTCATTTGGCTTCAGTATTGCGCCTCTTCGGTCGTCTGGAGTTATCTTCGAATTGGCGTTCGGAGTATATGGGGCATTGAGTGAGGGGCCTTCGGCTGCGGTTTTGGTCTCGGAAGCTGAAGTGTCGTCTGCCTTGTTTAACCTGCTCAGCTGTTAACCCTTGTGTGGCTCCGGTCTATTTACCATTTGTCATCCATAGGCGCATACAAAAAAAAAATAATTTTTTATTCTAAACCTGTTAATTTGTGTTCTCTGATCATGGGGAAAATAATAAAAAAATTGTAAGTGGCATATATTGCCCGCTATAGGGCGGGGAAGTCGGGCAAAAAACACACGCTGACTCAGCGTGTGTCCCAGATGGTCTGTTGCTCCCAGCTGTCAGGCAGGAGTGGCCACAAAGAGGTAATTACCTAATTATTTCAATGTCTCTGATTGATTTTTTGTAGTTTTTTTTTTGCTGTAATATTGTTCAATAGTGTGTAGTGTGATATATTTATATAATAAAATGAGTGAATCATTGCTGTACTAAAAAATATGGAGTGCATATTGTCGATTAAATTATTATGTTCATCAAGCAGTGAACAAATACTTTGTCGGTTATTACACTATATACACAAGTTATATATAAGTATCTGCATGTTTTGTTCACCCATAACAAACCACTAAGTTGGTATTATGAGTCAAAAAGCAACGAGGAGTGACCGCCACACACCAGTCAGCCACTCACTGCCACTCACTCCCTCAACACCTCACTCGCCTACATTCTCCTCCCACCATACTATTTTTGCTTTTATTCACAATTTACAGATGTTATATATAAGTACAGTACAACGGTCAACTATACGGTCCCCAAGGGGACCCATACTTCTCCACAAGGCGATAAGTACCCCCACATAAACTTGAACAAATAAACATATGTAATATTATAAATATACTGTATACATATTATATATACATACATATAATATTATAAATATATGCATATAATATTATAACACCACAAACCCAACATGGTGGTGTGTGGAGGCTGCCTTAAGTCACTTCGGAAGAGTGTTGTAGGCATTGTATGTAACATTTGTAACATCAGATTTCACCTGAGTTGTACAGGATTACCTACACAATATGCAAACCGGGAAGGTAACTACTGGATCTGTCAGAGACAGACAGATGTGGGAAAACATTACCAAACTAATGAATAACATTCCTGAAGTACACAGGCTACAATTCATACAAAAACTACCAGAAATATATGCAGAGTATATAAAGACAGCAACGAACTCTGAGCACAACCCAGGGACTGAGAATTTAGAGAGCCAAAGTGGCAATGTAGAAGGACATAGTGGCGAGGTACACAAAAATGAAGGCAGAATTGTAGAGCAAACTGGTGATATGAATAAGGAGGGAAACAATGAGACGAATGAAAACACAAATGAGAAAGACGAAAGCAACAAGGAGAAAGATAAGCGCAATACCGAGAATGAATGCAGAAATGAGAAAGTTGGAACAAAAAACGCAGAGGTAGCCAAGTCGTGCACAGGTACAAACAAGAATAATACAATCACAGATGAAAATATTTGCAGGTATTATGCAAAAGGACAGTGCATATATGGGCCCAGAGGCGCGGAATGCTCATTCATGCACCCACGGAAATGCCGAAACTGGTTAGGGAAAGGCAGATGTCGTTTTGATACAGAATGTAGATATTTTCACCCTAAGCTATGCAAACTCTCAGTTAATGAGAGGAAATGCTACGATCTTCATTGCCCTGATTTCCACGTCAGAGGTACACAGCGCTATATAGGAGAGGAAGTCCAACATAATAGCCCTGAAATTTTTTTAGAGGCAGGCAGAAACAGAGGGAGAAACAGACAGGCAGAAACGTGGCAGGAGTACGGATGGAGAGGGAGAAATACCCAAGACTGGACTCCGGTTCGTCATCAAGCCCACACATACTACACCCCCCAACTACACAGAGAGTACCACACTCCCCAGTATCACTTCCAAAACTGGACAAACCATTACCACAACAACACACCCTGGGTCAGGGTAGAGAGGAGGGAGAACTACCAAAACCTTCCAGAAGTGACACACAATATGGACAATCATTCATATTTGCAAACATTCAAGGTTTAAAGCCAAAGTCAAGAAATAAAGTAAAGTTCATAAATGGCCTCCTATTAGAGTCAAACTCAATATTTGGGGCATTCACGGAAACTCATATAAAAGATTACATGGATGGTGAAATCTGAATTCCAAATTATAATTTATATAGATGTGATAGAAAAACTAGGTCAAATGGAGGAGTAGGTCTGTATATTAAAGAGGACCTGGTATGCACAGAACTACTAAATTCAACTAATGAGGTGGTAGAGGTACTTGGAATTAAGGTAGAGAAACTAAACCTAATTATTATTCTAATATATAAACCGCCAGATACAACGGTTGAGGAATTCACAGAGCAGATGCACAAAATAGAGAACATACTTGATAACCTAGCAAACCCAGCTCCAGATATTATCTTCCTTGGAGATTAGAATGGCAGACACAAATATCATAGCAGGGAATGACACGGGAAATAATCAACCACAGGTCAGAGAACTTTTGAGATTCTGTGACAAATTCTCGCTCAATCAACAGATTACAGAACCAGCTAGGAACGAAAACACACTAGACTTCTTATTCACAAACAATGATGAACTAATCAGAGACATCACAATCTCAGATACTTCATACTCAGACCATAAGCTCATTGAAGTGCGAACTAGCATAAATAACGGTACTAGGTCTAAGAGACCCAACAAGCGAGAAGGAATATTCAATCAATTCAATTTCAACAAGAAGAGAATCGACTGGGAAAAAATAAATGTAGACCTTGCAACCATTCAATGGGAGATGGTCTTAAGCGACAAAACTCCCACACAGGGAATAACTCAACTGACAGCTGAAGCTTACAAGGTCTGCTTGAAGCACATGCCTATGAGGAGGGGCAGAAGGAGGACCACTCTAGAAAGAGAACGCAGACGACTGTACAGGAGAAGGAAAAAAATAACGGAAATGCTTCGGCAGATACAACTATCAAAAGCAAGGAAAATAAGCCTAAGCAGGGAGATCGAAGAAATAGAACAAACGTTGAAGCGATCATATGAGTCTGAGGAAATGGAATTGGAACAGAAAGCTATACAAGAGATAAGGCAAAATCCTAAATATTTTTTCACATATGCAAAATCAAAATCCAAAACCTCGACCAGTATTGGACCGTTAATTACAAATGAAGGTACGTACACAGAGGATGACAAAGAGATTAGTGAAATTCTAAGAAGCCAGTATGAGGCTATGTTTAGCACACAAATAAACATGAAAGTTGATGACCCAGACAGCTTAATTATGAATGTCATTCAAGCTGCAGATAATATAACGGATATTACCACAAACTCGGAAGACTTTGAAAGAGAAATTGACAATATGCCTATGCACTCAGCTCCTGGGCCTGACTCAGGGAATTCATTATTCATAAAGAAATGTAAAGTACCAGTAGCGAGAGCACTCAGTGTAATATGGAGAAAGAGCCTGGATACAGGGGAGATACCAGCAGCACTTAAATCTGCAGATATAGCTCCATTACACAAGGGGGCCTTGGCAAAAAATTATAGGCCAGTTGCACTAACATCACACATAATAAAAGTGTTTGAAAGAGTGATTAGGAATCAAATTTTCAGTTTTATGGAAAACAATGAATTGCACAACCCAGGACAACATGGATTTAGAGCAGGAAGATCCTGTCTGTCACAGTTACTCAACCACTATGACAAAATCACAGAAGCCCTAGAAGAAAAGCAAAATGCAGATGTTGTATACACAGACTTTGCAACGGCGTTCGACAAATGTGACCATGGGGTGATAGCTCACAAAATGAGGTCAATGGGAATAACTGGAAAAGTAGGACGCTGGATACTCAATTTCCTGTCGAACAGAACACAAAGAGTAACAGTCAATCAGATAAAATCGAGTCCAAGCAATGTTAAAAGCTCTGTATCTCAAGGTCCAGTCCTTGCACCGCTACGGTTCCTTATTCTCATATCTGATATAGACAAAAATACATGTCACAGCTTCGTGTCGTCCTTTGCAGACGACACAAAAATCAGCATGAAAATTACCTCTGCTGAAGACATTGAAAAATTACAAGCAGATGTCAACAAAGTTTTCGATTGGGCAGCAGAAAATAACATGATGTTTAACAGTGATAAATTTCAGGTACTCAGGTACGGCAAAAATGAGGATCTGAAACATAATACAGGGTACAAAACACAATCGAATCTTCCCATAGTAGAAAAACAGCATGTCAAGGATTTGGGAATAATGATGTCAGACGATCTAACGCTTAGGGAGCATAACCAAGCAAATGTTGCGTCAGCCAGAAAAATGATCGGATGGATTACGAGAACTTTCAAATCCAGGGATCCCATCACAATGGTTGTACTCTTCAAGTCACTTGTGTTGTCCCGTCTCGAGTACTGCTCAGTACTCACTTCCTCCTTCAGAGCAGGAGAGATTGCTGAAATAGAGAGAATACAGAGAACATATACGGCACGCATAGACGAGATAAAGCACCTAAATTATTGGGATTGTCTCCAAGCTCTCGAAATGTACTCTCTAGAAAGGAGACGAGAGAGATACCAAATAATATACACATGGAAAACACTGGAGGGCCAGGTCCCAAATCTGCACTGTATAATAACAACGTGCTGGAGTGAACGATATGGAAGAAAATGCAAGATTGATCCAGTGAAGGGCAGAGGTGCCATAAGCACAATCAGAGAGCACTGTACTGTATAAACATCAG
This sequence comes from Procambarus virginalis, assembly GCA_020271785.1. Taxonomy (NCBI): domain Eukaryota; kingdom Metazoa; phylum Arthropoda; class Malacostraca; order Decapoda; family Cambaridae; genus Procambarus; species Procambarus virginalis. The sequence continues at coordinate 6,366,311 of WNGS01009202.1, forward strand.
AGGTCCGCGGTTGTTCAACGTCCTCCCAGCGACTATAAGAAATATTGCCGGAACAACCGTGGACATCTTCAAGAGAAAACTGGACTGTTTTCTAAGAGAAGTTCCGGATCAGCCGGGCTGTGGTGGATATGTGGCCCTGAGGGCCACTCCAAGCAACAGCCTGATGGACCAAGCTCTCACAAGTCGAGCCTGGCCTCGGGCCGGGCTTGGGGAGTAGAAGAACTCCCAGAACCCCATCAAGCAGGTATCAAGCAGGTAACCTCGATTCAACGTACTATATGGGACCAATCCCCAGTTCCTTGGAGCGTTGGATTCGTTGCAAGAGGTGACCTTCAGGAGGCGTTTGTGTCAGTGTCTTTTTTTTTTCTTGTACACAATAAAAATGCATTATCATATTACATACTGTACCTATATATTACTTCTCTACTAAAAATTACTGTAATTCATAAATTTACCTTATTGTTGAAGTTATGTCCATCTTGAAGTTTCGTGAAGTTGTGAATGCTCTATAGTAAATACGTACTGCAGTGCATTATGACGTTAGCACTGTGTTGATTAAAAGTAGTTCTGCTGTTTGTTGAGTACTACAATACAGTTTATGAAAACTATTATACAGGTATACTAAAATTCCTGCAACTTTAATTTTAACACTGTGTACACACTTAAATTTAACACTTGTTCTAACTGTTCACACTGCACACGATGTTTTTAGATGTTTGCATCAGCTTTGCTGGTGCTCGCTGCTGCTGTGGGTTCAGCTGCTTCTGAGCTGGTGCTGGCTGCTGTTGTACCAGTGCTGGGTACAATTGTGCTCGTGCTGGGTACGGCTGTTCTCGTGCTGGGTTCGGCTGTTCTCGTGCTTGGTACGGCTGTTCTCTTGCTGGGTACGGCTGTTCTCGTGCTGGGTTCAGCTGTTCTCGTACTTGGTACAGCTGTTCTCTTGCTGGGTACGGCTGTTCTCTTGTTGGGTACGGCTGTTCTCTTGCTGGGTACGGTTGTTCTCGTGTTGGGTACGGCTGTTCTCGTGGTTGGTACGGCTGTTCTTGTGTTGGATATGGCTGTTCTTGTATTGGGTACAGCTGTTCTCATGCTGGGTACGGTTGTTCTCGTGTTGGGTACGACTGTTCTTGTGCTGGGTACAGCTGTTCTCGTGCTGGGTACGGCTGTGCTCGTGCTGGTTGATTTTCTGCTACTAGTTCTTGCAAAATATTGCTTCATTATTGGCATTAATAAGGCACTATTAGTAAGCCCCTGAGACATTTTGTTTTATAACCAAAGAGCTGTAGTAAAAAATGGTCAATTCCACAATTATTCTTCCACTGGCGGTTAAATACTGTACGTCAATCACAGACAAAGCTAAGGGCACTGGGTGCATACTGTACAAACACAGACTAGGTCTATATGTACACCCTACTGTAGGCTGGTGTTTAAGCCAGATCCAGTAACATAAATTTCTCTTAAATATTTGATTTACATCAAATTATATATTTTTGGGTAATATATTTAGTTTAGCAACATTATTATGATAATAAGAGCTATAAAAAATACTTATTTTGGAACCGATTTATTAATATAAATTAATATATTACATATTTAGTTTAGCAAATTATATATTACATATTTAGTTTAGCAACACTATTACGGTAATAAGAACTATACAAAATACTTTGGAACTGATTTATTAATTTTATTTCGAAGCCGTAGATCACTGAACTGTGGCGACGAAATCGAACAAAACAAGCATGGTGTTGTGTGGACAGGGATTAGACCCGTCCACTCGTGCTGGAGTTGTGCCGCCAATAACGTGAATAATTTCTCAAATACAGTAGCAGATATCTATCATATTACAGTATATTTTTAGTTTTATTTAGTTTAGTTTAATTAGGATAATAAAGAGTTATTAAAACACCAGTTTTAGAAATGATTTATTAATGTGAAACGTTCAAAGTAATGGGTCACTGAACTATGACAACACAGATGAAAGTGAGTGAAACCTCACTGTAAAGTGAGGTTTACTGTACAGTATTCTCTTATCTGTCCACCCTCACTCATCTTGTTTCATTACAGGAAATGTATATAAAAAGATTTCAACACATTAGCTAGCTATTCACGCTTCAGCCTTTAAATTAATTTTCAAAGATACGTGTGCCACAAATCGGTGAACGAAAATCATTGAAACTCAGTCGTTCACTTGTGTGGCCCACTCTGGCTGGTGTTTGGTTCATATGATTCCCTTGTTGTGTGGTCCACTTGTGTGATAATGTAGATGTTTATCTCTCAGAATGTTTGGTAATATGTTTATTGTTTGTGATGTGTTTATATGTATGTATTAACACGATGTACTGAACGGGGTGAGAATAGCTTGAGCTACCTCATCCCTTTGTGTGTATTTTACCTCAATAAACTTATTTCAATTTCAATTTCAATTTTCAACTTGTCTTATGAAGGAATTATTAATTGTAATCTGTGATAGAATGAGACAGTTTTCCACCACGCTGTGAACTCTGTCCCAACATCGTAAGCTTGTCGACCGCTTGTGGTCCACTTGTGTTGTCCAACTTGTCATATGAAGGAATTATTAATTGTAATCTGTGATGGTATGGGAAAGTTTTCCACCAGTCTGTGAACTCTGTCTCGATGTCGTAAGCAAATCCGAACATCCCCCGCTTCGGCAAACCATTGTTCGTTGAACCGGGTGAGTAAATCCGGCCTGAAAAGTGTGCGAACTAGCCGGAGATGCTTTGAATCGGAATACGTTGAATCGAGGTTGTACTGTATCTACATTCGTGTTCACCATAACGAACCACTAAGTTGGCATGCTGAGTGGCAGTGGCAATGGCAGCCAGAGGCAGCCCGCCACTGGCTGCCACTCCCTCCCTCCCTCAACTCACCTGACTCACCCACATTCTCCTCCTACAATACTGTTTTTGCTTTTATTCACTATATACAGATGTTATATACAAGTATCTACATGTTTTTGTTCACCACAACTGTACAACTAAGTTCATATAGTTAGTTCAGGCACTAAGAGATGTCGCTAAACACAGTCAGGTAGCGGCTGCTTCCCTCACACATTCAAGGTCAGACACACTAAAATTTCACCCCCCAACAATACTGTTTGTGGTGTTATTACCCTATATACAGATGTTATATATAAGTATCTACATGTTTTGTTCACCATAACTGTTCAACTAAGCTGGTATAATGCCCAAAGAGTATAGTGGCCACCCCTACCAACATGACAAATCATGCAGATGTTGCCACACCCATCACCAAAATGGCTTCTTCCCACACACTCCTTTTGCTGTTATTACACTGTATATACATGTTATATATAAGTATCTACATTCATGTTCACCCTAACGAACCACTAAGTTGGTATGCTGAGTGGCAGTGGCAACCAGTGGCAGCCCGCCATTGGCTGCCACTCCCTCCCTCCCTCACCTGACTCGCCACCATTCTCCTCCCACCATACTGTTTTTGCTTTTATATACAGACGTTATATATATAAGTATCTGCATGTTTTGTTTACCATAGTGAACAACTAAGCTGGTATAGTTAGTCCAGACAGTAAAAGGTGGTAACAGTCAGCAGACAATGCTACCTCCCTCCCCACCAAGATTACTCCTCCCACTATTGCGCTAATTATTACAACAATCTTGCTATTATCAGAAGCCTGGTCATTTTTATCACAGTCAGGGGTCTTCTGTAATAATATCATTGCTAAATAATAGCATGAACATGTATATTCTGGCATTTTTAGGCGATGCTGTGGTCACAAGCTGAACAGCAGTGCTGTGAGCTCATGCTGCATGCGTCAGGCTTGGTGGCTCACTCAATACTGAGGCCCCTCACACCCGGGAATTTGGCCCACGATTTTTTTTTTTTAATGGCATCTGTTTACAAGAGCCCTGATGAAGGTGTGGTGAACCCCGTGTATCCGTGGGCCATTTAAATCTTGCGTAGTACTCCAGTACATCATATGATGTGGAGCGCAGGTTACTGCAAGTCACTGAACACATCATATGATGTGTTGTGCACTTAAAGGGTTAATAGCCTTCAACATTACCAGGCAAAAGAAATAAAAAGCAAATTTATTTCTATGCGGAGCCCCTACAGCTTCCTGGAGCTATTGGGCTAATGTGTGTGATTATTAGACCGGGCCATTAAATATGGAGTTCAACCTACTAAAGACCACGAGCCAGAACCTGAGCCCTTCAGAGAGGTTTCAGGGAGCAGTGGCGCTGGAAAAGCCCCTCTTTTCTTATCTGGCATTTCAGATAAGGAAAGAGGGGTTTTACCCCCTCGAGTTATACCCACCTTTCTGGGTTAGGCACCCAGAAAGGTGGGTATAACAAAACAAACCCCACATGGTTAGAAACTAACAGTGAAAACTGAACCAAGACAGAACTCCCTTCAATCCCAAGGAAACAAATAAACGTCACACTCCACCTCTGCGCCGCTTGTCCGTACAGCCCTCCCCTCCCCAAAAGGGGAAGGGGGGGAACCCTGGAGCCCTGCACTGGCTACTCAGACCTCCAGTTCAGAAGCTAAGCCTCAAAACACGAAAAACAACTGACTGGAGGAGGGGGGAGGTTGCCAGGGAGCCTCCCGGGCTCACCCAGAAATTGGCGTTTCATTACATTCAACGCTGGGTTTTTCGTCTTATAAAAGTGTTCATTTGTGTTCCCTGACCACGGGGAAAGGAATTGTAGGTGACGTATTTTAGCTGCAATAGGGTGAGGAAGTCTGGCAAAATTGAGGCGTTGACAGAGTAAGCGTCGGAGGCAGTTAGCTAGACCTGAGCTGTAAGGTGGGAGTTGCCACAAAGATATTATCATCTAATTATTTCAGTGTCTCTGATTTATTTTTTTCTGTTTTCTGGGGGGAGCCCCGTCGGCTCCCCGGAGCTATTCAAGCTGATATGCTAATGCCCTTCCTCGGGATCTAAGCGTTGTGCAGCTCCATGTGCAGGTCCCTTTCCTTTCGGCTGCGTAAGTTGCTGAGGACTTGCGCGCTCGTGGCCTCTTGGCTTCAGCTTTGCACTTCTTTTCCCTCCTTGAGTTGTCTCCAGACTGGCTTGGGAAGGATGTGGAGGCGCTTGGGGCCGTTCCTGGGTCCGGTGCCTTGGGCTCGTCGTCTGTCTTGCTGGAGCTGTTTGCGCCAATCCTGAGGGATGCGGTGTCGCTGTTTTATTCCTCCCGGCTCGCGTGTTGGCAGGCGGTGCTTGCTTTCTCCCTGGAATCTGCCTGGGCCCTGGCTCTTAGGTTGTCTTCGCCCTTCTGCCCCTTGCTGTTTGCAGATTCTGCTGTGGCGCAGTATCTGCAAGCGGCTTCGGCTAGTTGTCGTCCTATGTCTGATTTGTTGGTTCTCCGGCAGGCCCCCGGGGGAGGCCTTCCCGGAGGGGTCGTCCCAGGGCTCGAGGTTCCACATGTTGGGGTAGGCTACTGGTGTCAGTTTCGGGGCCGGCGCCTCCTTCAGAACCACCTTCGTCTGGTCGTCGCGGTGTTCACTCTGTGCGGGGCTCGAATTCTCTTAAGGGGCACCGGCCCTTTTGTGGTTCATACCATTGACCGGGCAATGGGTGGGAGGCTTGCTCTGTTTGCTCATGCCTGGTCTTACAATTTTTGGGCTTTACGGGTCGTCTCCGATGGCCTGTAGCGGCGTTGGGTGGCTCCTCCTCTTTTGGGGGGCACAGGGCTGACGGGGCAGGCCTCTTTCCCTGCGCTCTGTAAGGTCATCTTGGAGTGGGTTCGCTTGGGCATGGTCAAAACGACGATGTCCCTCAGGTGGGTCTCCCGGCTGTTTCCGGTCCCGAAACAGGACTGTGCGGACCTGAGGTTCATTCTGGACTTGTCCCGTCTGAACCCCTGGGTTCATCCCTCCTTTCGGATGACTGCACTGTGCCAGGTCCAGCTTCTGTTGGAGCTGGGCCCTTGGTGTTCTTGGACCTCTGGGACGCGTATTGGCACGTCCCGATTCATCTGGGATTCAGGGACTGGCTCGGTTTTGTTGTGGGGCGTCAGAGTTACCGCTTTCGTTGTCTCCCATTCGGGTTGAATCTGGCACCTCGCGTATTCACACGCCTTATGGGGGTCATGGTAGCCCGTCTGCATCTTTTAGGTGGATTGGGTGTTGGCCTACCTCGACGACTGGCTAGTCTGGGCTCCCAGCCAGTCTACATGTCTGCTAGCCAGGAGTTTGGCTCTTTCCCAGCTCCCCGGGTTCGGGTTCTTGGTGAACTCGAGGAAGTCCCATCTGGTTCTCTCCTAGGTTCGGACTTGGCTGGGTCTTGTTTGGGTCTCTCCTTCGCCTGCAGTCCCGCCTTTGCCGTTTTCTGGGGGACTTCCAGGTCACCCGGCGGTTGCTCGAGGGTCTATGTGGGAGCCTGTACTTTACAATGTTGGTCTACCCGCCAGGTCGGGTTTGGCTGCGTCGCCTGTTCTGGTTCCTTCGGGGCCATCCCTTCCGCCTCTCTCGTGATCGCTGGGTTCAACCCCTGGGGGCCTTGCGTCAATTGCTGCGTCACCGGCTTCCTCTTTAGGTTTTTCGGGGGTTCAGTACCTTGGCGTCTACCTGAGCCCTCGCTCGATGTGTTCACGGACGCATCGTCTCTTGGCTGGGGCTTTGTGACCAGTGCTCACCAGGCTGGCCAGGGGCGTTGGGGTCCGTCCTTCCATTATTATTATTATTATTATTTTAATATACAAACTGCCAGATGCAACAGTTGAGGAATTCACTGAACAGATCCACAAAATAGAAAATATCCTTAATAACTTAGCAAACCCAGTAGCAGATATTATCTTTCTTGGAGACTTCACTCTACCCAGTTTAAAATGGAGAATAGTAAACAATAACATTATAGCAGGAAATCAACCTGGAAATATCCAACCACAGGTCAGAGAACTACTGAGATTGTGACAAATTCTCGCTCGGTCAGCAGATTACAGAACCAACTATGAACGAAAATATGTTGGACCTGATATTCACGGACAATGATGAGCTACTCAGAGACATTACTGTCTCAGACACTACGTACTCGGACCACAAGCTCATTGAAGTGCAAACTAACATTAATAACGGTAGTAGGCCCAAGAGAAACAACAAGTGAGAAGGGTCATTCAATAAATTCAATTTTAATAATAAAAGAATAGACTGGGAGAAAATAAACAGGGAACTTACAAACATTCAGTGGGAAAATATTCTAAGAAATAAAAAATCCTACACAAAGAATAGAAAAACTGACTTCTGAAGTATATGAAGTCTGTTTGAAACATGTTTCTTTGAGGAAAGCCAGAAAGAGGTCAAATGTAGAAAGAGAAAGCAGACAACATTACAAATGAAGGAAGAAATTAACAGAAATGCTTAAGCAGACACGACTCGCCATACAAAGAAGAAATAATTTAAAAGGGAGATTGAAGCATTCATATCAGAGTGAAGAAAGGCAACTAGAACAGAAAGCAGTTCAAGAAATAAAGAAAACCCCAAAATATTTCTTCACATATGCTAAATCAAAAGCAAAAACCACTGCCAGTATTGGACCTATTTATATTAGTGAAGGTTCATACACTGAGGATGACAAAGAAATTTGCAAAATCCTAAAAAAGCAGTATGAGGACATGTTTAGCACTCAGATACATTGCATGAAAGTGGAAGATCCGGACAATTTCTTTGTGATATCCAAACACCTGTAAATATAACTGATATCAACACAAGTGTAGCAGATTTTGAAAGAAAAATTGACAATATACCCATGCACTCAGCCCCGGGGTCCAGACTCGTGGAATTCAATATTTATGCAAAGTGCCAGTAGCACAGGAACTCAGTATAGTGTGGAGGAAGAGCTTGGACATGGGGGAGATACTAGATGTGCTTAAAGCAGCAGATATAACTCCTCTACACAAGGGAGGAAGCAAATCATTGGCAAAGAATTATAGACCAGTTGCACTAGTAGTAGTAGGCATCCATCAGTCTCAGGAGACTATGGAGTTGCACTCTGGTTGTCACCAGGGCGCAAAGCCAG
>WNGS01009202.1:6374343-6418240 GCA_020271785.1 Procambarus virginalis
GCACGTTCCTCCCGGTTTTCTGGGTCTGGCACGGTTGGTGGTGGGCTTCAGGCTTGCTGCTTTTGTTGCCTGCCCTATTTTGTAATGGGCACTTAGTATAAATTTTTGCATCTTTACCGGATCTTAGTGCCCTGTCTGAGTCTGAGATTCGGTGTCTGGCCTACCTCGACACTGGCTGGTGTGGGCTCCCAGTCAGTCCGCGTGTCTGCTCGCCAGGGTGTGGTTCCTTCCAGATCGCCGGGTTTGGTGTCCTGGTGATCGGGAGGCTTTTCCATCTGTTTCCATCCCGGTTCGGGCCTGGCCTTGTTTAGGGCTTTGGGCCACTCATTGTCTTTCCCTCCAGAAGTGTTTACTGCGGCTGTGGTCCCGCCTTCGGCTGTGCATGAGGAGGTCCGGGTTGCTCAGCGGTTGCTTGAGCGGTTGTGCGGGTCTGAACTTCGCCGTGCTAGTCTACCCCGGGTCGGGTTTGGCTTCGGCGTCTGTTTTGGTCCTTCGGGGATTCCTTTCCGCCTCTCTCGCGATCGTTGGGTTCGTCCTCCGGGGGTCTTATGTCGGTTGCTGCGTCACCGGCTTCCTCTTCGGGTTTTTCGGGGTTCGGTGCCTTGGCGCCTCCCGAGCCTCGCTCGATGTGTTCACGGACGCGTCGTCTCTCGGCTGGGGCTTTGTGACCATGCTCACCAGGCAGGCCGGGACGGTGGGGTCCGTCCTTCCATCGGGCTCACAGCACGTTTCGGGAGTTCGCAGCTGTCTGGTTCGCGCTTCGGAGGATTCGGGTCGCTCGGGGATCGACCATTCGCCTCCGTTTGAACTGTTCTCCAGTGGTTCATTGCCTGAACCGCGGGGTTCTCTTCGGTCCTTAGATCTTGGGGTTGGTCCCTTCGAGTGGTTCGTCTGCTGGATTCTCGGGTTTGGCTCTCCGTGCGGTTCAGTCCAGGAGTGTCCAACGTTCTGGCAGACGGTCTGTCTCGCTTCCTTCCCTGTCCACGGAGTGGACGGTCGACGACGACTCGTTTCGTTGGATCTGCCAGACGTACGGTCTCCCAGATGTGGACCTCTTCGCGTCGGCGTGTCTCGGCGTCTCCCGATATGTGACGCCCTTCCCCGACTGCGCAGCGTTCGCGGTGGATGCCTTTCGGCAGGACTGGTCTAGGTGGGGTTCCCTGTACCTCTTTCCTCCGGTCCAGCTGTTGCTTCGGGTTCTGGTTCGTTTGGAGACATTCCCAGGGAGTGTAGTCCTTGTGGCCCTTGGTGGCCGGCCCAGCCTTGGTTTCCGGTGCTTTTGACTCGGTGCCCGACCCGGGACGTTTCCCGCGGCTCCCCTCTTTCAGCAGGTCGGTTCGACCTTCTCCTCTGCTCTTCGCGTCTGGTCTTTTTGACGCGGGTGTATCACCATTCTATGGTGATCAGGTGGCTTCGTTGATGGTGTCCCACCTGAGAGCTTCGTTTCGGCGACAGTATGGAGTTTCCTGGCGTTCTTTTCGCCATTTTCTTGCTCTCGTAGTTGTCTTTTCTTTCGGATCGGGTGTTTTGTCTTTCTTTCTTGGCTTGTTCAGGACTGTCATTTGATGCCTAATACTGTCGCCTCGTATCGTGCGGCGCTGGCGGAGCCGCTCAAGCTAGCTTTCGGGTAGACGTTACATCCGCCCCGTTTCGTAAGCTTTCCCTGCTATGTTTCACCTCCGGCCTGCTCATGCGCCTCCTGAGCCGTCCTGGTCCTTGGACAGGGTGCTCTCCTATCTTTCCACTCCTCGGTTTGTGGTGGCCCCTTCGGTTCCTGATTGTTTTTCCAAGGCTTTGTTTTTGTTGGCATTGGCCTCTGGGGGGCCGGGTAGGGGAGCTTCATGCTCTCCTCCGCGCAGGGTTTCTGCTCTTTTGGTCCTGGGGTAGGTTTGTCCGTTTGCAGCCTTCTCCATCTTTTCTGGCGAAGAACGAGACGCTGCTTTCCGGAGGGGTCCGTGGGTCATTGATGCTTGGTTGGTTCGGCCGGGGGTGCATCATGTGTTGTCCTGTTGCGGCACTTCGCCGTTACCTGCGCGCTTCAGCCAGGTGGCTGGAGATGCGCTTTGGTTGATCCGGTTTCCCTCGTTCCCTGTTCCTGGGCTCGGGTCTCCCAGGTTGTCCGCAGGGTTATTAAGTCTAGCCAGCCTGCGGTCTATCCTCGCGCCCATGATGTTAAGAAGTTTGCGGCTTTGGCTGCTGTGTTTGGTAATATGTCTTGGCACATATTCGGGCGCGTGGATTTTGGGAATCCAGGTCGCCTGGCCGCCCGTTAATTGGTGAACGTCCCTGCTCCTCGGCGTTCTTGTGTTGCTTTGGTCGCAGGTTGCGGTCAGTTGTCTCGACTTCGCGTTGTGGAGTTTGTGGCCGCCGCCTCCCGGGTATGTCCCCTTTTTCCTTCTCTTTGGTATGTAGCTCCAGGGAGCCGTAGGGGCTCCCCACAGAAAACCAGCGTTGAATGTAATGAAACGCCATTTTCTGGGTGAGCCCCGGAGGCTCCCTGGCTACCCTCCCTCCCATCCGGTCGGCGGGGTTTTCGCGTTGGTTGACGCCTAGTTTCCGAACTAAAGGCAGCCGGCGTGGTGAGGTTCGGGCCCCCCCCTCCCCCTCCCGGAGGGGAGGCTGCGCGGACGACCAGCGCGGCAGTAAAGTGATTGTTTGATGTTTTTTCCTTGGGATTGTAGGGAGTTTTCTACCTCTGTTCGGTTTTTGTTGTAGTTTCTTACCATGTGGGGTTTGTTGTTACGCCTACCTTTCTGGGTGCCTAACCCCGGTCGATGGCAGATAAGGAAAACCCCCAACCATATGGGGTTTTCCAGGGCCATTGCTCCCTGAAACCTCTCTGAAGGGGCCAGGTTCTGGCGCTGGTCCCTGTAGGTCTGAACTCCATAGCTAATGTCCCGGTCTAACATAACATACATTAGCCCGATAAGCTCCAGGGAGCCTCCGGGCTCACCCAGAAAATGGCGTTTCATTACATTCAACGCTGGTTTTTTGCATTAATATTATTCAATAGTGTTTAGTGTGAATACAGTGACTCCTCGATTTACGAATGCCCTTCTTTATGACTTTCTGTGTGTATGAGCCCAATTTCTTCTTAAAATCTGAATTGGATTACGAGCTTTGCCTCGGGTAACGTTGTTTGTTGATACGAGTATGGCCGACCTAGCGCGTGGTGGCATGGCAACCGCGCCTCAGTTTTCCAGTGCCTCCTGCCTAGTGACAATCGTGCTTGAATTCTTTAAAAGAATTTCAGTGTTTTTCAGATTTTTGGGTATTTGAACATAAAATTATTATTATATATCTTACCATGGTCTCAAAGAAGCCAGTGATAAGATTCAATTCAAGAAAACGCATGTGAAGATGACCCTAGAGAGAAAAACAAGAGATCATTCGTAAACATGAAAATGGTACACGGGTTGGTGAACTATCTAGGCAGTACAACAATCTATGTCAACTATATGCACTGTAATTGCTAAGAAAAAGGACATTATGAGTGCTAAAGTGGCAAAAGGCATGTCAACAATCACGAAACAAAGAATATAAACACTTGAGGATGTTGAAAAGTTATTAATTTGGATACACGACAAGGAGTTAGCAGGCGATGGCGTTTCAGAGGACATCATTTGTGAAAAAGCAAGGCATGAAGGCTTTTCAAAAGAAAACCCCCTGGAACAAGTGATGCAGATACGAATGAGTTTAAAGCGAGCTGGGGATGGTTTGAGAAATTAGAAAAAGAAGTGGCATTCACAGTGTTTTGAGAGGTTGTGTGTTGTAAGTTGGTGGAGGAACACAGCGAAGAACTGATCACCGAAGAAATCCAAGCCCTTCACAAGGAGGAGCAACAAGAGGCAGCTGAGGAAATTTCTTCAGGAGAGGAGGAGGCAGTACAAATATCCCTTCCTCAATAATTAAGAAGTGGTGTAGAGTATGGGAAGAAATGCAAACTTTTGTGAAACGACTCACCCAGAGCAAGGTTAGTAGGCTATTGCCTTAACCATTTTAATGGTACTGTGATGGTTTTTAGTGGGAAAAACAAGCGGTGAGCCACAAGCAGGTGTAGTGGTATGCAGGCAAAATGTGCCAGAAAGAGAGAGTACCCCAGAGAAGTCATCACTGCCTCTGTCTGCCCCAATCCTCAGTTTCATTACCTGTTCTTTAACTGTTGTTTTTCTCCTGATATGGCTGTGCAGTAATTTAGGTTGCATCTTTGCCTTGCTTGCTATGTCATTTTCATATTGCCCTTTTGCCTCTCTTCTCACCCTTGACATATTCATTCTTGGCACTCGGTATCTTTTCTCTGTTCTTAATTGTCCTGTTATTTTTATTGTTTCTCCATGCCCCTTGTACTTTGTTGCTTTGCTAGCTTACATCTCTGATAAACCATGGGTTTCTCATCTGCATTTCTTTTTTTTACCTTTTGGACTGGGACAAACTTGTTTGCTGCCTCCTTACACTTCTGCGTGATGTAGTCCATCATGTTTTGGGAGTCTTTCCCTCAAACCTGTTTTCCCATGTTACATCTGTCAGGAATTATATTATCTCCTCGTAGTTTCCCCTTTCGGATGCCAGCCTTTTTTTTGAGTTCCCTTTCTTGAGTTCATTAATCCTTCTTCGACCAGATACTCAAACGTCGGTACACTGTGATCACTCACTCCTACTGGGGCCTCGAAACCGATTTCCCTTATGTTTAAGTCGTCAGTGAAGACTAGGTCGAGTCTCACTGGTTCATCGTTGCCTCTCATTCTTGTGGGTTCCCTGACATGCTGGCTTAAAAAGTTTTTTGTCGCCACCTCCAATAGTTAGCTCTCCATGTATTCTAACCTCCATGTTGTTCCTTGTTCTCCTAGTCCATCCTTCCATGATTGAAGTTCCCCATGATGAGCAGATGGGATCCGTTTCTACAGGCAGCAGCGGCTGCCCTCTCAATTATAGTGTTAACTGCCATGTTGTTGTTATTGTTGTCATACTCTTGCCTGGGTCTTCTGTCATTTGGTGGAGGATTAAACATCACTGCTACTACTACTATTAGTCTTTACACACAGAAATCACAATAGCGTGATGTATCAAATGAACAAATCCACAAGGACAATCCATGATGGTCTTCCCATCGTCATGGTGCCTGTTATGTAGTACCTGTTATGCAGAATGCTGTTATGTAGTAATCGTTTTTTTACAATATTGTTTGCTGCTTGCTTAAAATATTTTTTGCTGGTGGCTTAAAACACTGCTGGCTTAAAAATGTGACCACAGCCTTCAGAACTGCCAAAGAACTCCCAAACTACGTAGTTTGGGGAGTTCTTTGGCAGTTCGCAAGACTGTGGTCACATTTTAAGCCAGCATTAGTTTTTTGGTCCTGCTGACTTTCAGAGTGCCTTTCCTGGTGGTGGTATAAATAAATGTCCCTGCTACCCGCACCTGGCACCCGGCCAGGTTATAGTTTTTGGCCCCTAGTAGGGCAATAGAACTCCACAATTGATGGATCTAGTAGTATGCATGTTACCAGAGATAGCTTCAAGGAGCCACTGGAACTCGCCCAGAAATTGGCATTTCATTATATTCAACACTCGGTTTATTTTTCAAGATGACTGCGGTTTGCTATTTTCCCTGGCCTGCATCTGGGTGTTCCCTTTACCACATATGACTGAAATCTTGAGCAATATTTTAAATTGTCCCTTGTTGACTCGTGCGGTAGGGATAGAAATGTCACAATTATACCTGTTTGACATACGAATCTGAAAGATTAGGTGAGGTTTGCTTAAACATCATATTATACATTTTTGGCCATAGATTTGTCAGATAATATCACTTGGATTATATATAATATACAATAATAAGACTTGTAAATTTATTAGTTTATTTGTTTGAAACTTAGGTTGGATCTGTGGCCCACATCCTAAGCAAAATTGGTGCATCTCTCACTATACTGAACATTGTTCGGTGGAGTGGGCAAGTAAATTCAGCCTGCAAAGTGTGTGTGGCAACCAGATGTTTTCCAGAGAGAGGGTCTTCCATGAATAGGGGTTGAGAGCAGGGGGGATGATTCATTACAAGGTTCTACTGTAACCAAGGTTCCCTGCTTCTACTTCTGATTTATAGATGAATCTCTAAACCCATCAAATAAGCTCATATATCATTCTTGGTAGCAAGTGGTAGATAAAGCAGCATTCCTTTGTAGGAATTCTTCCTATAAAAGAATTCTTGTATAGGAAGAATTCTTTTTGGTAATTCTTCCTACAAAGGTTCCATGTGAACTGGATGAAATGCAGAGTTAATACTAGAGGTCACCCCTCAAGTTAAACCTCTAGATACAGGACATTAAAGGGAGTGAAAAGCTTTTATTTGTATTAACAGACAAGAACAAGATGAAGAGAAAGGAAAGCGAGTCCTGGGTGATGAACAGTTTGTAACAACGTTGCCTTTAGAAGGAGAGCCAAAACCTAAACGGGGCAGACGACGAAAACACATTGAGCATCAGGCAGAGCTGAATGAAGCAACATACCATCTCAAATTAGAAAATCAGCAACTACAAACAGGTGTAAGTATCTTGACATTTTATGTTAACAAACAATCAGTAGTTCTTCAATATTGTACAAGCTTATTTTCAGGTGAGGTTTTCTTTTACTGCAAAAGTTTTCTTCCTACACAATAAATCTTCATTTCAAATTGTATGTACAGTACTGTACATGCATATTCATTGACTCTTACACTGCATGATTTTCTGGTGCCGAGATTTTGTGGTGATTGCAGCTTGTTCATATGGAATTTAGAATTTACTTTCTTCCCCACTACTCCACTTTCGCTCCCCTTCCCCCCAAATGTTAGCCCAAACCAAATGAATTGACGCCTTCAAGAAGAAATCATACTTGAGGCAAATTATTGTTTGCCATTTACAAACAACCCCTAACTTAGACGTTGCAGACAGCCATCGCATGGTAGTCCATTTCACCCGGTATCTTGACCCAACCCGTCCTCTCAAATAGCACATTGCATTTTGACGTACTGTATCAGGACGTACTTTTCGCCCCTAAGGCGAAAAGCTGATGTACTAAAAATCGTAGCTGCTCACAAAATTGAACTGATGTCCTGTTTTCTATTCATGGGTCCTCAGTTAGGTTCGGGCAATTTAATACAACAGTTTAGTGATGAATGTTCGAGAGGATGAGCTGCTTGACCAGTTACCCACCTCGCTTGCTCATCTGTACTTACCTATCAGTGACTACAGGGAGTGAGATCTAGCTCTTCATGCCCCACCTCCTAGCCATGTATACCTGATACCCTAATTATGTCTCAACATTAACATTTTTATCATATTTTTCTAAAGTTGTGGATGGAATTGGCTTCAACAGCCTCTTCCTTCAATGCATTACTCTTGTCAACCACCCATACAGGGGAACAGAACTTCCTTATTTATCTAAATAAATTGCCATCCACACTTCTGTGGAAATAAACATTCCATTCACCTGGACTGTATGGATCTTGAACCATGGACCACACGCGTGTGAGGCCGTAGCTCTACTGACTAGGCTATGAGCAATCTTAATAAGGAAAGTTCTTCTTCGTTGGTAATTCTTCTGGGCTTCAGTAGTAATCAGGGAAAGTCGAAAATTCCAGTTTGGAAGCAGGATGCTGCTTCTGGAAACTTTTAAAGACTGACTGCTCATAACCCAGTTGATAGAGCCACGGCCTCACACATGTGGGGTGCACGGTTCAAGACCCATACAATCCAGTGAATGGAATTCTTTGTATCTCTTTGATTCAATTCCATGTCCAGCTTCTGTTAATGTCCCCTGTGTCTACTTTTTTAAATATAAATAAGTCTTTGTCCACTTTGTCTATTCTCCTCGAGCTCTTGTATATGGTTATTATATCCCCTCCATTTCTTCTCTCCTCTAAGGTTGTGAGAGCGAGTTCTCTCGACCCGTTCTCGTAGCCGAGGCCTCTCACTTCTGGTACTAAACTAGTTGGAAACCTCTGAACTTTGTTTGGTGTGTTTATGCCTCACATGGTGTGGGGTTTATGCTAGTGTATCATACTCAAGTAATGATCTCACATAGGCAGTCTGTTTGGACCTGAAAGCCTCATTGTTTACATTCTTAAATGTTGTTCTTATGTTAACTTCCCATTACTCTCAAGCCTGACATATCCTCTGACTATGACCCTTTGTTTCCTGTCTATCAAGTACTCTCATACCCAGTCCAGTACCATTCATGTTATCCCCACTAGTCTCTCCATCTTGTATATTAGTCTTTTGTGAAAAACTATCAAAAGCTTTTTAGCAGTCTAGGAAAATGCATTTAACCATCATTCTCTCTCTTGTCTTATTTTGGTGACCCTGTCATAGAATTCATTTCAGTTTGTTAAGCATGATGTTTCCCCTCTGATGCTGTGTTATGCCTCTATTATAAAATTTACTCTCTCCAAATGTTCTACCATCCTTATTAATATGATTTTTCCTAGTATCTTGCATGGATTGTATGTTAATGATGCAAGTATATTTTAGTGTTTCATGTCTGTCCTCCACTGCTGGAACCTGAGCACTATTGCTCTTTCAGCTAACTGTTGTTGACTGTTCCTGAAACAGTAGATCTGTGAGAGACCATTGCTTTGTTTTGTTCTAATTGTTTCACCATGTTTAATTCAATTCATAATGCATATTCCCCATGAGGTATTTGGCTCCCCTTGAGTCATCTGGCATCCAGGTAGTGTGTGGGACATGCTCTCCATAGTGATGCTTCTTGTTGGGAATTGATGATGTTGCCTGTGTGCTTGTACATAAATAGTTCCTGGAAATGATTTGTGCACATTTTGATGCCATGTACTTTGGTTAAGTTTGTGCTTTAGTCCATGCTTCCCGTGTGTCTTGCACTCCTGGATGTATGAGCAATAGTCTGGAATGCCAATACCTGTTGAATCTAGGTTTGTTTACCTGATCTTTACTGTGTCGATCAGGAAATCATGGCATCCCGGGCTGATTCAATCATGGATTTGACTGCTTGTTTTTTAATGCTAATGGTCATTCTGCTGCCTCCATCATTATGCCTGTTGGGTTCAGAGGTCCTTTCCTTTTCTTTTTCAAAGTCTCAGGGTTCTGGGAAACAGCTAGGCTTCATCCCTGGCTCTCCTTCAGTGGCAGGGGAAACGTTTCAGGATTTGGGTTTGCTCGATGAGTCATTTATTACTTTGTCCCTCTTTGGAGTTTACTGCCCGACCCTGAGTATTTGTTGCATCATATGCAATTGTTCAAGTATGACCTTGATTCTTCCTCCACCTTGAGTGCGTTTCAGTCCTCCTTTATGGTTTGGATTTGTCGGTGTTGCAGGCATCCTATGGGGGGGCTTGCTCGAGTTCCTCAATGAATGCCTCTTCACCCATGTGCTTCCTCATGATGTGTGTCTAGTGCAGTTGCATGCTTAGGTTCCCACCCTTTTGGCTGCCTTGGCAGCCGAAGACCTTCGGACTCGCTGTCATTTGGCCTCGATCTTCCACTTCTTCAGTCTTCTGGGAGCTGTCTTCGTATTGGCTTTTGGATTACGTGGAGGCATTGAGTGAGGGGCCTTTGGCTGGGGTTCTGGTTTCTG
Source organism: Procambarus virginalis (assembly GCA_020271785.1). Taxonomy (NCBI): domain Eukaryota; kingdom Metazoa; phylum Arthropoda; class Malacostraca; order Decapoda; family Cambaridae; genus Procambarus; species Procambarus virginalis. The sequence continues at coordinate 6,383,922 of WNGS01009202.1, forward strand.
CTGCCAAGGCGTTGTCTGTTTGCACGATCCTTCGAAAGGTGGTTTCCATGTTTTTCTCCACTCGCCTCGCGTGTCGGCAGGTCATACTGGCTCTGTCTTTGGATTCAACTTGGGCCCTGACTCTGCAGTCTTCTTCTCCATTCTGTTCACTGTTCTTCCTGGAGGACATCATTGCCCAGTTTCTGTTGGCGGCTTTAGCCAGTTGCCATCTTATTTTGAACTTGTTGGTGCTTGGGGGGTGGGGCGGTTGTTCCCGCTTTTGTAATCCACAAGTTATGAGTGAAATCTAGCTAGCAAATCAAGCACTACAACACTTAGCATGTACCTATACCCAACATTTATTAAGTATTCAGACTGATCACACAGCTCGCATCTCTGGTTCTTTCACAGCTCGCCGGGTTCGGATTCTTGGTAAACTGGAGGAAGTCCCATCTGGTTCTGTCCCAGGTTCTGACCTGGCTGGGACTCTAGGACCGCTTCCATGTCTCTCTCTCCAGAGGCATTGCTGTGGCTGCGATCCTGCCTTCAACTGTTTATGGGAAGGGGGGGGGGGTCCCGGGTTACTCGGCAGTTGCTCCAGTAGTCTGAACTTTGCTATGCTGGTTTACCTGCTGGGTCGGGTTTGGTTTCGGCAATTGTTCCGGTTCCTGGGATGCCCCTTCCTCCTCTCTTGCATTCTCTGGGTTCAGCCTCTGTGGGCCTTGCATCGGTTGCTGCGTCGGCGGCTTCCTCTTTGGGTTTCTTGGGGTTGCGAGGTTTTTTGGGGCTTTTTCCATTGCTCAGTGTGTTCATAGACTTGCTGTCTAAGGCTTTGTGACCAGCTCACCAGGCCAGCTAGGGGTGGTGGGGGTCCACCTTTCCGTTGGGCTCATAGCACTGTGCAGGAGTTCGCGGCAGTTTAGTTGACGCTTTGGAAGATTCGGGTCGCTTAAGGTTCGATGATCCAGCTCCATTTGGATTGTTCTCTGGTGGTTCATTGCCTGAAACGTGGCAGTTTTCTTTGGTCCTTGCCTCTTTGGGGCTGGTTGCTTTGAGTGGCTCATCTGCTGGTTTCTTGGTGTTTGGCTCTCCATGCAGTTCATATCCGAGAAGTGTCCAACATCCTGGCGGATAGCCTGTCTCAGTTCATTTCCCTGTCCACAGAATGGACAGTCAATGCCAACTCCTTCAGTTGGCTCTGCCAGTCATACGAGCTCCCGGAAGTGGACCTCTTCGCATCGGCATGGTCAGGGTGTCTCCCTATGTATGTGGTGCCCTTCCATGACAGCGAAGCCTTCACAGGGATGCCTTTTGGCAGGACTGGTCGAGGTGGGGTTACCTGTACCTCTTTCCCCCAGTCCAGCTGTTGCTTCGGGTTCCAGCTCTGTTGGAGTCTTAACACGGGAGAATAGTCCTAGTGGCCCCTTAGTGGTCCAGCCTTGGTTTCAGGCGCTGCTTGAGTGGTGTCCGAACCTGGTACGATTTCTGCGGCTCCGCCTCTTTCAGCAGGTCAAACTAGTCTGGTACACGGCTCGTTCAGTCTTCTCCTCCTCAGGTCTTTTTGATGCAGGTTTATCATCATTTGTATGGTGATCAGGTGGCTTCATTGATGGTGTCCCACCTGAGAGCTTCATCTTGGCGACAGTATGATGTTTCCTGGCATTCTCGCCGCCATTTTCTCTCTCTTCGTAGGTTGTCTTCTATTTCAGATCGGGTTGGCGTCCTCTCTTTCTTGGCCTTTTCAGAACCATCATTTGATGCCAAATACTGTCCCCTAGTATCATGCGCCACTGGTAGAGCCGCTCCAGCTTGCGTTCGGGATGGATGTCACTTCCGCCCGTTTCGTAAGCTTTCTCGTACTTTGTTTCACCTCCGGCCTGCTCGTGCACCACCTGAGCCGTCCTGGTCCTTGGACACTATGCTCTCTTTTTCTCTCTTCTCCTCAATTCGTGGTGACCCTTTTAGTTCAAGATAGTATTTCCAAGTCTCTCTTTGGCATTGGCCTGTGGAGGTTGGGTTGGTGAGCTTCATGCTCTCTTCCGATGCAAGGGTTTCTGCTCTTTCGGTCCTGGTAGTCGGTTTTTTCGGTTGCAGCCTTCTCCTTCTTTTCTGGTGAAGAACGAGACGGCCACTTTCCGGAGGGGTCCTTGGATCACTGATGCTTGGTTGGACAGGCAGGAAGTGTTTCATATTTTGTGTTCAGTTGCAGCTTTTCGCCATTATCTGGGCACCTTGGCTTCCGTGGCTGGGGATGCGCTTTGGGTTGATCCAATTTCCCTCGTTCCCTGTTCCAGGGCTCAGGTCTCCCAGGTCATCCACAGGATTAATATGTCTAGCCAGCTTGTGGTCTATCCTCTTGCCCATGAAGTGCGTAAGTTTGCTGCTTTGGCTGCCATATTCGGCAACATGTCTTGGGCTGTGTTATAATTGAAATGTCTGCTATGTGGGGTCTAGTATTATGGAGTAGGGTCAGCAGTTAGAATTAAGATGTATCTCAAGTATTGGAGATCATAAAGGCCCGGCACCCAATAAAAATATAAGAGTAATACTTATAGTGGCTTACTGAAAATGTCAGCCTAGAGGTAGATCATAGATCTCCTACACAGGAAGAATGGATACTCCTTTAAAACTAACTTACTTATTTATTAACCCCTTAACAACCCCCCATATACATTCACACCAATAACAATAATTACTTTACCACACTATCTTATGTTAAAAGCCTTGGTCCACGTAAGCAGGATACAAGGTTTTACACTGAGCACAAGCTAGGGTAAAGTCTACTAGGCAAGGGACACTAGCAAGGACTCTAGGTAGCTTACTGGTACTACTGGAGCCCACGTGGTTCCACTGGGACCCCCCTTAGAGTAACTTAACAATATAAACATTAGTAATCAACTAATTAATACACAGTAATACTCTACACATTAGAACACACTTATGCCAGAAAATATGAACACAACTCAGTACTTATCTTGGTAGACTAGACACAGAATAAGGTAAGGGAAAGAAGCAGGAGGAAGGGGAGAGGGATGCAGAGATCTTAACACCACAATGCCAGCCCAGAGAAGGAGGAGCGTCTCCAGTTTCAGCTTCCTCCAGCTCTCTCGCTGCCGGCCGACTACTCAGCTAATCGTACATCAGCCCTATATCCAAGTTTACTCAGATCTACTTTACTAATACTTTCTAATCATTGGTAAACATAGTTGATGCATATTTTATTAATTAATAATCAACCATAAGCTCAGTCTTTAAATGCTCTGTGAGAAACAAGAATTGTCTTACGTCTGGCAAGGAAGATACAAACAGACACATCGGCAAGCGTCCCAAATAATATGAAGTAGTTTATTTAGCTCAATTTGACCTCTGGTTTCCACTGATGAACCCAGGGTCGTAACAGGCTGATATTCGGGTGCGTGGGTTTTGGAGTTCGAACAGGGTCCTGGCCGCCCATTATTTGGTCAACATTCCTGGTTCTGGGTGTTCGTGTGTGACTTTGGGTCGCAGGTTGCAGCCAGTTGTCTCGCCTTCAAGTTGAGGAGTGTGGCAGCTGCCTCCCGGGCAAGTCCCTCTTTTCCTTATCTTTGGTTATGTAGCTCCAAGGAGCCAAAAGGGCTTTTAACAGAAAACCAGCGTAGAATGTAATGAAACACCATTTTCTGGGTGAGCCCCAGAGGCTGCCTGGCACCCTCCCTCCCTCCAATTGGCAGTTTTTGCATTGTTTTGATGGTTAGCCTCCAAACTGGAGTTGCTGAGTAGCTGGCATGGAGGGTCCAGGGAGGGGAGGGATGCGCGGACATGTGACATGGCTGCGAAGTGTGATGTTTGCTTGTTTCCTTTGGATTTGGGGGAGTTCTGCCTCTCTGTTCATTTTTTCAGTTGTAATATTCTTAACATGTGGGGTTTATTTTGTTATGCCTACCTTTCTGGGTGCCTAACCCAGGTCAATGGTAGATTAGGAAACCCCCCTCCAAACAACAGTCCTTGCGCCGCTGCTTTTCCTTATTCTCATATCAGATATAGACAAAAATACAAGTCACAGCTTCGTATCATCCTTTGCAGACGACACAAAAATCAGTATGAAAATTACCTCAGCTGAAGACATTGAAAAACTTCAAGCTGATATTAATAAAGTTTTCGACTGGGCATCAGAAAATAATATGATGTTTAACAGTGATAAATTCCAGGTACTCAGGTACGGTAAAAATGAGGACCTTAAACATAATACAGGGTACAAAACACAATCAAATGTGCCCATAGTAGGAAAACAGCATGTAAAGGATTTGGGAATAATGATGTCTGACGACCTAACGTTTAGGGAGCATAACCAAGCAAATATTGCGACAGCCAGAAAAATGATAGGATGGATTACGAGAACTTTCAAATCCAGGGATCCCATCACAATGGCTGTACTCTTCAAGTCACTTGTGCTGTCCCGTCTTGAGTACTGTTCAGTACTCACTTCCCCCTTCAGAGCAGGAGAGATTGCTGAAATAGAGGGAATACAGAGAACATATACAGCACGTATAGACGCGATAAAGCACCTAAATTATTGGGATCGTCTCAAAGCTCTCCAAATGTACTCACTAGAAAGAAGACGAGAGAGATATCAAATAATATACACCTGGAAGATACTGGAGGGCCAGGTCCCAAATCTACACAGTAAAATAACAACGTACTGGAGTGAACGATATGGAAGAAAATGCAGAATAGAACCAGTGAAGAGCAGGGGTGCCATAGGCACAATCAGAGAACACTGTATAAACATCAGAGGTCCGCGGTTGTTCAACGTCCTCCCAGCAAGCATAAGAAATATTGCCGGAACAACCGTGGACATCTTCAAGAGGAAACTAGATTTATTCCTCCAAGGAGTTCCGGACCAGCCGGGCTGTGGTGGGTATGTGGGCCTGCAGGCCGCTCCAAGCAACAGCCTAGTGGACCAAACTCTCACAAGTCAAGCCTGGCCTCGGGCCGGGCTTGAGGAGTAGAAGAACTCCCAGAACCCCATCAACCAGGTATCAACCAGGTATCATGGGGGGGGGGGTTTTCCAAGGGGCTATTGCTCCCTGTGCCTCTCTGGTTTTTTAACATTGATGTCACATCATCTGTCTAGCATATCTTCCTGTCTTGTTCCTTCACTCCAGGTCTTTTGTGGCACTTTCCTTCTCTCACTCCAAGTTGTAGGTCATAGTCCTGGTATTTATACTCAACTACTTCTAAATTCCCCCTCCTTTTCATCAACTAATCTACTGAAATCTTTTAGCATTCTCTGCTACAAAAACCATAATCTGCCAACCTCAAATTTGCCATGTGTTGTGCTCCTATATGTTTGCCCCCCCCCCCACCCCTTTTTTTTTTTTTTTTTTTTTTTGTGCCACATCAGCATATTGGTATTATTTAAATATGACATTTCTTAAATTTGTATATGTTATGATTATATTATTTCCCTGGTGACAGGACCAACAAATGGAACTTGATGGGGTACTGGAGCACCACCAAGTTCATGAGATTATTGAGCAGCAGGATGGCACCATCACCGAGGTGTACTATTACCAGCCGGTAGATCAGTATGATCATTACTCAGAACAAGTGGCAGGTGATTGCCACCAGTATGAAAATAACACCATAGTAATCCAGCCACAAAACATAAAAGCAGAGCCTAATCTTTAGCTAATTACAACCTTTTGATTACTGATAAGCAGTTAAAACATTTTTGTTATATATGTATATGCCTTTAATGCATGCACCCTATATATATGTTCTGAAGGAGTTCAGTCAAATAGAGCATATTGTAGAAAAAGCTGCTGCACTGATTTTCCAGATAGTGAAATACAGTCAAAAGCCTTAAATATTACTCTAAACCATTGTCTTGACATTACTATGGATGTGTGTTGTCTTGGTGTCACACGGTACGTAATGGTACTTCCACCAAACAAGTCAAGCTGTTCTAATATTTCATCCAGAAATGCCGAGTTATGAAGGTGAAATAAGTATAAAGGACAAAATCATGATGCTGCACCCTATGGGTGAATCATAATTTTATATCATACATTACCAAAGAAGTTGCTCAATTATTCAACAGCTTAGTGTGGTATTTAATCATTATTTATTTACTGTATTTACTCATCTGATCATTCATAGTTTAGGGATATTCTGTGCCTAAGAAACATGATACTGTATCTTGAATGACTAATGTTACTTTTTTATTTTTTATAAAGTAGTAAAATTAAAAAATATATAAGATTTTATATAAAGAAAGTTTTGATGTGAAATTATTTGAAATGTTGCAGTTTAATGGTGTCTGCAACAAGTAAATAATTACAATTCCTTATATTAAGGATGAGTATATTAAAATTATCATTAATTTTATGTAGTCCCTTTATATTTCCCAAATACTTTTGTAGCATAATTTTTAGTGCACTGTAATTTTGTATTAATTTGGGCTGGTAAAATGTTGTAATTATTTTGTGTGCTTGTGTAATGGTCAGTTTTTACTATTCCAAAGGGGGGTTGAGGCAAAGCCTGCCTAAATATGGCCACATCCTTCTCTTGTTCCTAAGCTGAACAGCCTGTGTTGTGCACGTTCTTCACACATGTTGCCACAGTACTATGAGTGTGCATCTGTTAGTACATTGTGACCTGCTGATATGTAATATAGTTAACCCTTTAACTGCGCAACGCGCCTGCAGGCCCACGTCTGGGGTGCGCTACGCGCCTCCAGGTATTTGTATTTTTCACGTTTCCTTCAAAACTCCCGCGGCTACATGGGGTTCACATCGGCTTTCTCAGGGCTCTTGTAAACAGACGTCATCTTTAAAAAAAAATCATAGTCCACATTCCCGGGTGTGAGAGCCTCAGTAGTGAGTGAGCAGCCAAGGCTGGCGCTTGCAGCATGAGCGCACAGCACTACTATTCAGCGTGTGACCACAGCATCGCCTAATAATGTCAAAATATATATATAACTTGTGTTATTTAGCCATGATAGTATTATAGAAGAGCCTGAGTGTGATAATGACTGGGTACAATGTTCAAATATCAGTGATTCAATGCTGTTCACTATGTTCACAGCGCTAGCCACAGCACCACAGCATTATTTCGTCCATCTAGGAATCTTCAAATGACTTCTTAGGTTCTTTTTCAAAATAAACTTGTGGTCAATTATTCATTTACAGGACTTAGTGACCAGGATTGTGTTTATAATTAGCATTGTGAGTAGTATTGTGGAAGGAGGAATTTTGGTGAGGGAGGGAGGGAGAGAATTGAGGTAGCCTCACTGTGTGGCAGCCACTCTTGTGTTGCTCACCATACTAGCTTCGTGGTTCGTTATGGGGAACACACATGTACATTGGTATATACAGAGTGTGTGTGTGTGTATATAGTGTAATAACAGCAACAGGAGTATGTTGAGTGGAGCTATTTTGGTGAGGGAGGTGACGTCATAATCATAGCGTCGTCTGCTGTGTGATTTCTCACGCAGTGTATGGTGGCCACTGTACTGTTTGGACACAATACCGGCTTACTTGCATAGTTCTGGTAAATAAAACGTGTAGATAGGTATATATATAACGTGTGTAAATAGTGTAATAAAAACAATAACAGTATGGTGGGTGGAGCAATGTTGGTGAGTAAGATGTTGGAGTGAAGGAGGGCCTGTCTGGCTGTGGCTGCTCACACTCGCGATGTTCTGAATGTGTTGATGGTAAATGTATATAGTGTGTGACAGTGTATAGTGTGTACATATCTTGTAAATGTACATAAATGAACATGAAACATTGGTGTGAATAACTGTATGATGGTAGGAGCAATGTTGGAGGAGTGAGGGAGGGAGGGCTGGCTGGGTGTGGCAGCTCTCACTCGCGGTGTTCTGAATGTGTTGATGGTGACTGTATAGTGTGACAGTATATAGTCTGTAAATAGGTTGTATATATACATAAATTAGCATGATACAAGGTAAATATGTGCAACATATTTGTACTAAAGTGTCATGCACGTAACACAGTGTCCTCGGACAGTACGGATGTTTTACTGCCATAATATAGTGTACGTGTACGTGTTCATTATACATAGGATTAGCAGATAAAAACAAATAAAATGTATTTGGAACTGTGCACAAAAAAAATGAAAAAAAATATATTCGCGGCAACTCGCGCGCTGCACCTTGCCCTGAGCGCTCTACTGGTCCCGAGAGTGTACGTCACGGGTGAACGGGGAATGATGACGTCTCGCCCCAACATACGGACCCCATAGAAGCCAAAGTAAGTACAATGTCGAAAAAGTTTTGACATACCCATACTGAGGTAAGGGTTTTTGACAATTTAAAAAGCAAAAGAATTTTTTCAAGATAATTTATTTCTTGCGCATTGGGGATGCCATATTTGGAGGCGGCGCAGTTAATGGGTTAAAGAGATGCGTGTGTTGGATACTAGCATGTACAGAGTGGCAGTGAATACCACTTCGAAGATCACAGCATGTGGAAGATGATGTGATGCCTCAAGATCACATCAAGTGGAAGATGATGTGTTGCTTCAAGATCACATCATGTGGAAGATGATGTGATGCCTCAAGATCACATCATGTGGAAGATGATGTGATATTTCCAGATCACATCATGTGGAAGTAATATCAGTCACATCATGTGGCTAGTAAAGCGAGCATCCTCATTGGAAAAGTTTGAGGTTTACCTTTTACATGCAGAAAACCATAGAATATGCATACAGTTCTTGGAGAGCAGATCTGACGAGATTTTCTGAGCAGGACGGTGTGGACGGAGCCACACCAAAACTTTTGAGTTGAAGATGAGGGAGGCAGTGCAACTTGGCTATAATGGTGTGACTTAAACGAGTATACTGTATATGGTAAATGTGATTAGTAACAGTAGAAATGCTTGCAGGAATGATGACTCTCCAAAAAACATTTAAATTATTTGAAAAGGTAGGCTGGAAATTCATAGTAAATCTTGCAATATAGGATGGATTGCATTATCTTTATTTCGGATTCAACTATTTTAAGATATTTACGTCGATGATGAAGATTATGCAGATGTGCACAAGCAATTGTTTAATTAAAGACAAATCTCCCTTGCCCTTTTGTGTTAAACCTTCTTCCTAATTACTGGATGGGTCTAGAATGAGGACACAAAAGTGGAACATTAGTTTGTAGGTAAAGGAACACCAAATTTTAGAGTAGCATATTTTTTATTTGACACTTGCAAGGGTTCTATCAGATATGTTAAAGGAATCATAGGCAAAATCTTATCTCCAAATTTGGTTTTCTCTCATATGCATCTCTGCATTGTCATCTTGAGATGATTTCGGGGCTTAGCGTCCCCGCGGCCCGATCCTCACCCAGGCCTCCTTTTTGTTACACACCTACCCAGGAAGCAGCCCGTAGCAGCTGTCTAACTCCCAGGTTCTGCTAGGTAATGGGCATCAGGGTGAAAGAAACATTTTGCCCATTTGTCTCTGCCTCCACCGGGGATTGAACCCGGAACTCAGGACTACAAATCCGAAGTACTGTCCACCCAGCTGTCAAGCGCCCTGACATGATTGTTGCAAACATTTTGTGTTCAATTCAATTAACTTAATGGCAGTCAGGAAGTGCAGTGCTTTAGGAGGAAGGAGTGAAGACTTACTCCATATACAGAGACTGTTATCACTGCCAGTTTGAGGACAAGACAGTGCCTGCTAATTTGAACCAAAAGGGACCAGACCCTCTGACAGGTAAGTGGAGATCAGAGTTCCCAAAGTTTTTACAAAGAGCACTTATGTATACAAAGTATGTTTTTAACACGCAGCATACAATATAAAACTTTCCACATATATTATGCCTTAAACTATGCAACACATCAATAGCTGTGGTGAGTAACTCACAGAATTGTGCCCTACAGCTTTTGATGTGTTGGAGTACCACGCAAGATTTAAAAGTCTTGGGGCTACACGGGGTTCACATCAGCTTCCTCAGGGCTCTTGTAAACCGACGCCATTAAAAAAAAAAAAACGTGGCCAACATTCCCGGGTGCGAGAGCTTCAGTACTGAGTGAGCAACCAAGGCTGGTACATACAGCATGAGCTAACAGCATTGCTGTTCAGCTTGTGACATCAGCAGCAATATTGTTCAGCTTGTGACATCAGCATCGCCTAAAAATATATGTAACTGGTATTATTTAGTGATGATAGTATCACAGAAGACCCTTGACCGAGTAATAAATGACCAGGATTCTGATAATAGCAGGATTGTTGTGATAATTAGTGCTGTGCTGTATGGTGGGAGGAGTAATGCTGAGGGAGGGAGACAGCAAGGGACAGAAAGGAGAAGAAAACCTAAGAGCCAGGATCCAGGCAGACCGTGAGCCAGGATGACTCCAGAACCTCATAATGAACCCAGGGAAAAAACGAAAGTCCAAACCTGAATGAAGAAGGATCCATCATTGAGGCATAATCTGGGTCGCGCAGGAGGTAAGCCGCAACAGATATGAGGCTTACCTATGGAAGGACGGGACCGATGGACTCGAAGGGACACAGAACCAAACCAAAGGAGGGGCTGACACCAATCCAAAACATACGAGGCAGGGGGGGGGGAGAAAATCCCACCCCTTGCAACAGTAAACTCCACTCAGAGGGCACAAAAACCTAAGCGGGGTCTAACGTGGCCCCAAGAAAACCTTAAATGAAAACCTTCAAAGAGAAAAAAAGGAGACAGAAAGACTGCCTGGAAACTTCATACTGTCGCTGGGATGACGACCTCAGATGGGACACCATCAAAGAAGCCACCTGATCACCATATAAATGGCGATACACACGTGTTAGAAAGACCAGACGCTTAGAGCAGAGAAGTAAAGCGAACCAGAGAGAGATCTCACTGGCCCAGTTTGCTAGAAGAGGCGGGGCTGCGGAAAAACGCCCAGGTTCGGACACCAGGCAAGTAGTACCTGAAACCAAGGCTGGGCCGGCCACCATGGAGCCAGGAGAATAAATACGGCTGAGTGGACAGCGCTCGGGATTCATAGTCCTAAGGTTCTGGGTTCAATCCCCAGCAGAGGTTTTTCACCCTGATGCTCTGTTCACTTAGCAGTAAATAGGTACTGGGAGTTAGACAGCTGCTACAGGTCGCTTCCTGGGGATGTGTGTAACAAAAAGGAAGCCTGGTCGAGCACTGGGCCATGGGGATGCTAAGCCCTGAAATAATCTCAAGATAGGATTCCAAATGAGCTAGGACCTGGATCAACAGCTGGATCAGGGAAATGAGATACATATAAAATCATGCATATACATATAATATTATAAATATTTGCATATAATATTATAACACCACAAACCCAACATGGAGGTGTGTGGAGGCTGCCTTAAGTCACTTCGGAAGACTGTTGTAGGCATTGTATGTAACATTTGTAACATAAGATTTCACCTGAGTTGTACAGGATTACCTACACAATATGCAAACCGGGAAGGTAACTACTGGATCTGTCAGAGACAGACAGATGTGGGAAAACATTACCAAACTAATGAATAACATTCCTGAAATACACAGGCTACAATTCACACAAAAACTACCAGAAATATATGCAGAGTATATAAAGACAGCAACGAACTCTGAGCACAACCCAGGGACTGAGAATTTAGAGAGCCAAAGTGGCAATGTAGAAGGACAGTGTCGAGGTACACAAAATGAAGGCAGAATTGTAGAGCAAACTGGTGATATGAATAAGGAGGGAAAAAATGAGACGAATGAGAACACAAATGAGAAAGACGAAAGCAACAAGGAGAAAGATAAGGGCAATACCGAGAAAGAATGTAGAAATGAGAAAGTTGTAACAAAAAACGCAGAGGTAGCCAAATCGTGCACGGGTACAAACAAGAATAATACAATCACAGTTGAAAATATTTGCAGGTATTATGCAAAAGGACAGTGCATATATGGGCCCAGAGGCACGGAATGCTCATTCATGCACCCACGGAAATGTCGAAACTGGTTAGGGAAAGGCAGATGTCGTTTTGATACAGAATGTAGATATTTTCACCCTAAGCTATGCAAACTCTCAGTTAATGAGAGGAAATGCTATGATCTTCATTGCCCTGATTTCCACGTCAGAGGTACACAGCGCTTTATAAGAGAGGAAGTCCAATATAATAGCCCTGAAAATTTTTTAGAGGCAGGGAGAAACAGACAGGCAGAAACGTGGCAGGAATACGGATGGAGAAGGGGGAATACCCAAGACTGGACTACGGTTCGTCATCAAGCCCACACATACTACACCCCCCAACTACACAGAGACTACCACACTCCCCAGTATCACTTCCAAGACTGGACAAACCATTGCCACAACAACACACCCTGGGTCAGGGTAGAGAGGAGGGAGAACTACCAAAACCTTCCAGAAGTGACACACAATATGGATAATCATTCATATTTGCAAACATTCAAGGTTTAAAGCCAAAGTCAAGAAATAAAGTTTAGTTCATAAATGGCCTCCTATTAGAGTCAAACTCAATATTTGGGGCAGTCACAGAAACTCATATAAAAGATTACATGGATGGTGAAATCTGGATTCCAAATTATAATTTATATAGATGTGATAGAAAAACTAGGTCAAATGGAGGAGTAGGTCTGTATATTAAAGAGGACCTGGTATGCACAGAACTACTAAACTCAACTAATGAGGTGGTAGAGCTACTTGGAATTAAGGTAGAGAAACTAAACCTAATTATTATTCTAATATATAAACCGCCAGATACATCGGTTGAGGAATTCACAGAGCAGATGCACAAAATAGAGAACATACTTGATAACCTAGCAAACCCAGCTCCAGATATTATCTTCCTTGGAGATTTCAATTTACCGAATCTAAGATGGAGAATGGCAAACACAAATATCAAAGGGAATGACCCGGGAAATAACCAACCACGGGTCAGAGAACTTTTGAGATTCTGTGACAAATTCTCGCTCAATCAACAGATTACAGAACCAACTAGGAACGAAAACACACTAGACTTGATATTCACAAACAATGATGAACTAATCAGAGACATCACAATCTCAGATACTTCATACTCAGACCATAAGCTCATTGAAGTACAACTAGCATAAATAACGGTACTAGGTCTAAGAGACCCAACAAGCGAGAAGGAATATTCAATCAATTCAATTTCAACAATAAGAGGATCGACTGGGAAAAAATAAATGTAGACCTTGCAACCATTCAATGGGAGACGGTCTTAAGCAACAAAACTCCCACACAGGGAATAGCTCAACTGACAGCTGAAGCTTACAAGGTCTGCTTGAAGCACGTGCCTATGAGGAGGGGCAGAAAGAGGACCACTCTAGAAAGAGAACGCAGACGACTGTACAGGAGAAGGAAAAAATAACGGAAATGCTTCGGCAGACACAACTATCACAAGCAAGGAAAATAAGCCTAAGCAGGGAGATCGAAGAAATAGAACAAACGTTGAAGCGATCATATGAGTCTGAGGAAATGGAATTGGATCAGAAAGCTATACAAGAGATAAGGAAAAATCCTAAATATTTTTTCACATACGCAAAATCAAAATCCAAAACCTCGACCAGTATTGGACCGTTAATTACAAATGAAGGTACGTACACAGAGGACGACAAAGAGATTAGTGAAATTCTAAGAAGCCAGTATGAGGCTATGTTTAGCACACCAATAAACAACATGAAAGTTGATGACCCAGACAGCTTCTTTATGAATGACATTCAAGCTGCAGATAATATAACGGATATTACCACAAACTTGGAAGACTTTGAAAGAGAAATTGACAATATATGCCTATGCACTCAGCTCCTGGGCCTGACTTACGGAATTCAATATTCATAAAGAAATGTAAAGTACCAGTAGCGAGAGCACTCAGCGTAATATGGAGAAAGAGCCTAGATGCAAGGGAGATACCAGCAGCACTTAAATCTGCAGATATAGCTCTGTTGCACAAGGGGGGAGTAAAGCCTTGGCAAAAATTATAGGCCAGTTACACTAACATCACACATAATAAAAGTGTTTGAAAGAGAGATTAGGAATCAAATTTCTAGTTTTATGGAAAACAATGAATTGCACAATCCAGGACAACATGGATTTAGAGCGGGAAGATCTTGTCTGTCACAGTTATTCAACCACTATGACAAAATCACAGAAGCCCTAGAAGAAAAGCAAAATGCTGATGTTGTATACACAGACTTTGCAAAGGCGTTCGACTAATGTGACCATGGGGTGATAGCTCACAAAATGAGGTCAATGGGAATAACTGGAAAAGTAGGACGCTGGATACTCAATTTCCTGTCGAACAGAACACAAAGAGTAACAGTCAATCAGATAAAATCGAGTCCAAGCGATGTTAAAAGCTCTGTACCTCAAGGTACAGTCCTTGCACCACTACTGTTCCTTAGTCTCATATCTGATATAGACAAAAATACACGTCACAGCTTCGTGTCGTCCTTTGCAGATGACACAAAAATCAGCATGAAAATTACCTCTGCTGAAGACATTGAAAAACTACAAGCAGATTGTGAGAGTTTTTGGGTGACTTACATAAGTAAGTTGGAATAAATGAAATTGGTATAAGGAATTGAGCTCGGAAAATTTCTAAGAATTTTCTCTATTCTTTAAGCTTTATTCCTGTCGTGATATTCAACTAGGTCCCTGAGGAAGGACTTGCTTAGCTAACACACCAGTGTAGTAAGCAGCTCATTCCTCACTTTGGGACCCTGTTCGAACAATTGACTAGGCGCGAGCAAACGCCGAGACCCCAATGAAATTGAAATCCCCTCCACTTGGGTCGTCGACCTTCGCTAATCGCCGAAGCGAATCTAACGAGTAGGTCCTGGGCTCTCACAACAATAATTTATTGTTGTGTAGTGCCGTATATTTGATCCAAAGCTCAGAAATAAGTCTTCAATAGTCGAGTGTGAAGAACATTTGCATAACAATAATAATGTGTGGGGGTGTAACGAAAAGACAGTGTTAACATAACAACTTAGTTTATTCAATAAAGTACTAACTACTACAACAACCAAAAAGAAATGTCAATGACGTTACTCTAAATCCTTCCTGTGACACTATCAATGACAGCTAGACACCAGCCCCTCAGACTGCATAATGAACTAACTCGAACATAAGCGTGCCCACAGAGGAATCAACAAGCAAGCAAGAACTAACAGATCTATAATCACAATTACAACAAATGACACAGTGAGTTCTGAAACACGTCTCCAGTAACCTCCTAACTGTTCTACGCCTCGGTGCAGTCTACACCTGCAATAGCGGTCGCAATGCAATCAAATCAGTAGTCTTTCAATGACATCAATAACTAATGGGTTCACTGGCAACTCCAGCACCCTTCCTCAATTAATCTTTACACTTCGTCCCACGGACGATCAACAATCAACACAATTGATTTACGTTAATAACACAATAACATTTACGTTAATTCAATAACTTCTCTTACAACTGTCACTAGTAACGCGGAAATTACACAACACTCTACCCGTCGAGCATTCAGTGAGAAAATCCCATTAATCCCTGTACTACAAGACAGCTGATTAATCTCTTTACTAGTTACGTTAATTTACGTTAATCGGTTACTAATCACTCAGCGATGGTAAACTCCGATTTACAATGTCCAAAGTGCTAAGAGAACGGTAATCACTTGTGATTACCTTTAGAGTAATTAATTACTATCCTCAAGATCAATAATTAAACAGTTAAATACGCAACCTTTCACACTGGCTCGGCAATTTACATTAAGGTATGAATTCCGTCTGAGCCTTCCATACTCAGACCAATTCAGGTGGCTAATAACAGTAATTAGGCACCACGTTTACGTTATTCTAAAATGACGTTACTCTTCCCACGAGTCAATCAAGTGCCGGTACTTCCGGACATAAATAACGACGTTACGTTAATGGAACAATGTAGCCTTCGTGTGAGTCGATCAACAAGGATCGAGATTAATTACTTTGACTTCCTGAAACACGTCAATTACCCGGCCCACTGACCGTTAATTACGACAGACAATACTCTAATTCTTATCTGGCTGGTGGCTAGGCTCCTTGAGACTACCGTAGCTGCTTGCAGGAAAGTAAATTAACCCAAGCGTATTCTACGTTACTCATATTGTAAAAGAACAAATTCTCTTAAGCAATGGGCGTTCCCTCGGTTACGTTATATTAATTGCCTCGCAATCACCTCACTGAATACTGGACTTCGATGTCCTACCAGATAAACAGGAGAATATATGTATATCCAAGTACTCGTCTACAGCCGAGTTCACCCACGACAATGACAAATCACACTAACAAATCACAGTGATTTACGTTACAATCCGGTTGCAATGACAATACTGCAGAACCTAGTAAAATAACATACAGGACATGAACCCTCTAGAACACTGCCCCCCACAATGACTTTACTGAACTGCAGTCACCCACGGTGATTGCTCAACTCTAGCAACAATCACTAACAATGACAACCCCTTTGCAACAACACACACGGCAAGTACTCTAATTTCCAAGTATTAGAATACTGCTCAACACTTACTTATTACTGTTGCAAATGACCCCAGTGCTCTCAATAACCCCTAGAACATAGGTCCCAAATTTGCAATAACCACACAGTAAATAACACAATAACACTGGGCACCGTGACACTACGATTATATATATATATACAATTACTGCTGACACATGTAGCCTACAGCTATCAAACGTTATTGGGAACACTAAGGAGATCTCGCACTCCTAAATCACATGGGTGAGTGATTTATCGATCACGCATGCCGAATAAACACTCCCGAGTTTTACGTTACTCGACAGAGCGAGGGCTGCCACTCGCGACAGCCTCGTCACTCACCAAATTCTACCAAAAATTACGTTAATACTGCAACCACAATATGTATATATATATATCAATCACATTTGTCACGGTCCTGGGAACAATACAAGAGATTAAAACCACACTGTAGCACACTCCACAATAATCATTGCCAGGAATCACTGACGTTACCACATACCTGAGCGCTCAGTGATGAAATTCCACACCTGCAAGACTACACATGAAATGATATCACTCCGTCCCACGGACGATCAAGAATGAATAATTACCACAATGGAATAAAATAATTATTACATGGACATCCTCTCAGTCCTTGGCTAATCTATGTATATACTCTGTTCTCGTGTGTACCCACACACACACACACTCTGTACGTCTGTGCTCACAAGACGTACGTCCCTCAGGACTGACACGATGACAAGGATGAATGATTATCTCCTCGTCCACACTTCACTTCACCTACAGGTGCTGCGTGACAATGCGACGGAACACTTGACCTCGAATTCAAACTTTAGAGACTACTAATCACCAGAAATACACACATAGGTACTTGCATTCATACTGCCGGCTTACACACACCATTCCCATACATCAGGCACCCCGCTATGGGTGGCTGGCTCAGTGGTGGTAGGCTGGCTGGTTCGTACCACAGCGGTATCGTTCGTACAATGGCGCTCACCGAACCCTCCCACAACACGGCTTGTTTCGTACCCTCGACCCACCGGTAAGTGAAGCGTTCGTACACAGGTGACGCGCACAATGATTTCGTCTTAAACAAACATGGGAAATCTGCCTTAAAGCACTAACACTTATTTTCCCGTTCCCATCGACTGCTACAGAGCACTAGCAAGTCTAATCATCACTGGTATGGGATCTACGAGTCTGTTACTGCTCGTATGCACATTACCCCACGATCCCAGACCGATCACAAGATCTTCTCTACCCACTGTACACTGTCTTTTCCCCTCCAAGCGACGACTTCGGCCGGATTCTGTGACGACCGCTGTCGTAGATGAAGCAGGAGGTGCAGCAGCTGAGTAGTTAATTAAGCCACCCCGACGCACTATACTCAAGTCGGCCAACTTGAGCATAGGAGCGTCTTGACAGGGTGATGGCTCCTCCAGAATGATGCTCACACTGTCGATTCCCGCGTATTCCTCGAGATAACCAATGAGAGGCAGGCATACTGGGGCCTACCCCTCTCCTCCAATCAGCGACGGTGTAGCATAGCCCCTAGGGCAACTCCAAGATGGCCGACCAACATGGCGGCTCAAGATGTTTACTAAGATGGCGTCTGTTTCCATGGCGACGGCTCAAATGGCTAGCGCCGGGTGGCCCGCAGCTACCCACGCCAGGCCTAACTGTTTTCCCACGCAAACTAGAGTCTCGCCCTAGCTATACAATGAGAGATGCTATCGGCTCTATCTCTGTCCACAGACATGCTACCACGGCCACGGTAACATTTCTGGACTGCTGGTGACTGGGGCTCTCACCTAAGCCCAAATACTAGATGTTTCGGTTGCTGGTTACCAAAGTTAAGTCCGCACACTTAACAAGTGCACTTAACAAGTGCACTGGCCTCCCACAGGCATAAGAGCACTATTGTAAGTGAGCTGGTGAACCATCCCCTCACACAGATGTCAACAAAGTTTTCGATTGGGCAGCAGAAAATAACATGATGTTTAACAGTGATAAATTTCAGGTACTCAGGTACGGCAAAAATGAGGATCTGAAACATAATACAGGGTACAAAACACAATCGAATCTTCCCATAGTAGAAAAACAGCATGTCAAGGATTTGGGAATAATGATGTCAGACGATCTAACGTTTAGGGAGCATAACCAAGCAAATATTGTGTCAGCCAGAAAAATGATCGGATGGATTACGAGAACTTTCAAATCCAGGGATCCCATCACAATGGTTGTACTCTTCGAGTACTGTGTTGTCCCTCGAGACGGGACAACACAGTACTCTTGTGTTGTCCCGTCTCGAGTACTGCTCAGTACTCACTTCCTCCTTCAGAGCAGGAGAGATTGCTGAAATAGAGGGAATACAGAGAACATATACGGCACGCATAGACGAGATAAAGCACCTAAATTATTGGGATAGTCTCAAAGCTCTCCAAATGTACTCTCTAGAAAGGAGACGAGAGAGATACCAAATAATATACACATGGAAAATACTGGAGGGCCAGGTCCCAAATCTGCACAGTAAAATAACAACGTACTGGAGTGAACGATATGGAAGAAAATGCAAGATTGATCCAGTGAAGGGCAGAGGTGCCATAGGCACAATCAGAGAGCACTGTATAAACATCAGAGGTCCGCCGTTGTTCAACATCCTCCCAGCGACTATAAGAAATATTGCCGGAACAACCGTGGACATCTTCAAGAGAAAACTGGACTGTTTTCTAAGAGAAGTTCCGGACCAGCCGGGCTGTGGTGGGTATGTGGGCCTGCGGGCTGCTCCAAGCAACAGCCTGGTGGAACAAGCTCTCACAAGTCGAGCCTGGCCTCGGGCCGGGCTTGGGGAGTAGAAGAACTCCCAGAACCCCATCAACGAGGCATCAACCAGGAGATAAAGGAACCCTCATCTTGACCAGTCCTGTCAAAGAGCATCTACTGCAACAGCCTCGCAGTCAGGGAATAGCACCACATACAATGGGAGACCTTGAGACCACCCCGACGCGAAGAGGTCCACCTCCGGACACCTATACATCCTGCAAAGTCAAAGGAAGGAGGCGGCGATGACTATCCACTACGTGGAAAAAGGAATGAAGCGCGACAGGCCGTCTGCCAGAACGTTGGACACTCTTTGAATGTAAACAGCACAGAGAACTAAACCCAAAAGAAAAGCCACCCAAAGTTACCAGCCCCTAAGAGCCACGGACCAAAGTGGCTCATTTCTCAAAGGTTCATTGTCTCAACCCCCCATGGTTGAGACAATGAACCACGGAGGAGCAGTCTAAGTAGACACGAATTACTGAGCCCTGAGGAAGCCGAATCTGGAGCAGTGCCTGCCACACTGCTGCAAATTCCCTGTGCCTTGCTGTGAGTTGACTTAAGGACAGCCCTCAACGACCCTGGCTAGACTGGTGAGCACCGGTCACAAAGCCCCAACCGAGAGAGGAGACGTCCGTGAACACATCGAGCGAAGGAAGAGGGTAGCGCCATGGTACCAAACCCAGACAATCCTGAAGAGAAAGCTGACATCGTAGCAACCGATGCAAGGACGCTGGGAACCGAACCCAGCAATCGCAAAACAGGGTGGCCCGAAGATACCAGAACAATGTTGACCAAACCACACCCTAGAAACTGAAGAGACTTGATAATAGTCCAGGACAGACCGACACGTCGTCATCTCTTCAGTTTCTAATGTGTGATTTGGTTAACATTTTTTTTGCCACGTTATTGTGACTTCCTCTGCATACCAGAACAGCCTCAGATGCCAAACCCTGCACAGCGGATAAACCACCAGAGCAAAGTTCAGGCCCCCACATAGCTGCTTGAGCAACCCCTGAGTAACTCGGGTCCCTCTCAAAAACAGTCGAAGGCGGGCCTGCAGCCGGAGCAGAGCTGCAGAAGGGGACGCAGTCCAAGAATCCCATATGAGGCCCAGCCAAGTTTGAACCCTCTGCAGACGTAGATGAGGCACCACACCCCGAGTTAAGCACGTGAATACGCGAGGTGCCAGATTCAAGCTGAACAGAAGACAGAAGCGGAAAGCCAGTCCGAACTCCATTCCCCTAACCCCAGAGGAACCGGAACGTGTCAGTAAGCGTCTAAGAGGTCTGGGGAAATCAAGCACCCAGCTCGAGAACGAGCCAGACCTGGAACAACATGGTTATTCAAAAAGAAGGGCAACAAATCAAACGGTTCAGAAGAGAAGTCCAGGATGTACCGGAGATCCACACAGTCCCATTTCAGAACTGGAAACAAGCAGGAAACCCACTTAAGATACGAGGTTGTTTTGACCTCAACCTGAGATGACCGGCCAGCAGAGACAGGGAAGAAGCCACCCCCCTCCTCCCCAAAGACTTAATCCCTCTGTAACGGGGGGCGGGAATAGAATAACGAGTAAGTAGGAAGTGAGTAGGAGAAGTTAGAAGAGGTAGATAGGTAGAAGTAGAAAAGTAGATAGTAGAAGTAGAAGAGTAGATAGAAATTGAGAGTAGAAGAAGAAATGCTAGAAGTTGAAAATTGCTGCCACCATCCATTCTAGACCATTTCATACAAGACAAGGAATGGAACTTGTTTGTATCACCATATTCTCAAAGATGTTATCATTAGGTCATTATTAGTATGTTCCATCTTTATCATGTATTCATTAAAATCATGGAACCAGTAACCGCAGAGACTTTCTCATCTCAACTCAAAAACTCTAGGGAACAAAGTGAAAGACAAATTAAATAATAAATTCAATTATATTTCACATGATAAGTATCATAATTTAAGCAAGCAAATTTAATGTTCAAGATATATATATGTAAAGTGAGTCATCATCCAGAAATTCGAGAACCCTACAACTGACTGCCCCTGATCATCACACAACACTTGTTTAGTAAACACGACCAAGTCACCTCAATGCTCAACTCACCAAGTGTCGCCTATAGCTGGATAGAGGGGGGAGGGGGGGTCTGTAGTTGACAGAGACTCTCCCGTCCCACCGGCTGACAGCCTATCTCAACGGCTGGCCTCTGCTGGCTGGTCTCCTATCGCTTCTTATGCTCCTTCTGCTCTCGAATCGATAGCTCTCCGAGTATATATTGGGAAACCTTGTAGCTAACTCTGCCCACAAGTAGATAGCCTCCGGCACTCTACCAAGCCACTCCTTAAACTTCGGCATGTTTGAAGGCTACCAGGCTACGATTATCCGATTAGCTGCAGCAAGGTGAAATTCGCATGATCTGACCTCAGGTCACTTGGTGGTCATTAACACTTAGAGGTGTGAGAACCAGGCCGCCAAGCTGGCACCTCTCAAATCTCTGTCTGTGACTCATGAACTATACATATATATATAATAAAACTAAACCAAACACCTATTGGTGTTACACCTCAACGGGGGTGAGGATTGCCCACCACCACCAAAGGCCTGAAGAAACGACTTGAAAAGACGACAAATCGTGGGACCAAGCGTGGCCAAAAAACCAGCGTTGAATGTAATGAAATGCCATTTTCTGGGTGAGCCCCGGAGGCTCCCTGGAGCCTCCGGGGCTCCGGGGCTATTGGGCTAATGTATGTTATGTTAGACCCGGGACATTAGCTAAGGAGTTCAGACCTACCAGAGACCAGCGCCAGACCCTGGCCCCTTTAGAGAGGTTTCAGGGAGCAATGGCCCTGGAAAATCCCATTGTGGTTGGGGGTTTTCCTTATCTGCCATCAACCGGGGTTAGGCACCCAGAAAGGTAGGCATAACAAAAACCCCACATGGTAAGAAACTAAAACAAAAAACCGAGCAGAGAGGTAGAAACTCCCTACAATCCCAAAGAAACAATCAATTATCACAATTTACTGCCGCGCCGGTCGTCTGCGCAGCCCTCCCCTCCCTGGGAGGGGGAGCGGGGGCCCCGGACCTCACCGCACCGGCTACCTTCTGTTCGAAAACTAGGCTTCAACCAATGCAAAAAAAAAAAAAAAATGCCGACCGGATGGGAGAGAGGGTAGCCAGGGAGTCTCTGGGACTCGCCCAGAAAATGGCGTTTCATTACATTCAACGCTGGTTTTCTGTGGGGAGCCCCTACGGCCCCCTGGAGCTACATACCCAAAGAGAAGGAATTAGGGACTTACCCAGGAGGCGGCGGCCACAAACTCCTCAACGCAAAATCGAGACAACTGGCTGCAACCTGCGACCCAAAGCAACACAAGAACGCTGAGGAGCAAGGACCCTGTTCGACTTCCAAAATCCACGCACCCGAATATGAGCCCAAGACATGTTACCAAACACGGCAGCCAAAGCTGCAAACTTCCGAACGTCATGGGCATGAGGATAGACCCAGGCCAGCTAGACTTAATAACCCTGCGGACAACCTGGGAGACCCGAGCCCTGGAATAGGGAACGAGGGAAACTGGATCAACCCAAAGCGCATCCCCAGCCACCCCAGCTGAAGCGCGCAGGTAACAGCGAAGAGCTGCAACCGGACACAACACATGATGCATCCCGTGCCGAACCAACCAAGCATCAATGATCCACGGACCCCTCCGGAAAGCAGCCGTCTCGTTTTTTGCCAGAAAAGATGGAGAAGGTTGCAAATGGACAAACCTACCCCCAGGAGCGAAAGACCAGAAACCCCTGCACCGGAGGAGAGCATGAAGCTCCCCTACCCGGCCCCCAGAGGCCAATGCCAACAAAAACAAACCCTTGGAAAAACAATCTGGAACCAAAGGGGTCACCACAAACCGAGGAGAGAAAAGATAGGAGAGCACCCTGTCCAAGGACCAGAACGGCTCAGGAGGCGCATGAGCAGGCTGGAGGTGAAACATAGCACGAGAAAGCTTACGGAACGGGGCGGATGTGACCTCCACCCCGAACGCTAGCTTGAGCGACTCTGCCAACGCCGCACGATATGAGGCGACATTATTAGGCATCAAATGATGGTCCTGAAAAAGCCAAGAAAGAAAGGACAAGACAACCCGATCCGGAAGAAAAGACAACCTACGAAGAGCCAGAAGATGGCGAAAAGGACGCCAGGAAACTTCATACTGTCGGCGAGATAAAGCTCTCAGGTGGGACACCATCAACGACGCCACCTGATCACCATAGAAATGGTGATACACCCGCATCAAAAAGAGCAGAGGAGAAGGTCGAACCAGCCCCGTACCGAACCAGGCCGACCTACTGAAAGAGGCGGAGCCATGGGAAACATCCCGGGTTCGGACACCGAGCCAATAGCACCAGAAACCAAGGCTGGGCTGGCCACCAAGGGGCCACAAGGACTACTCTTCCTGGGAATGTCTCTAACCGAACTAGAACCCGAAGCAATAGCTGGACCGGGGGGAAAGGTGTCACATAGATTGGGAGACGCCGAGATCACGCCGACGCGAAGAGGTCCACGTCTGGGAGGCCCTACGTCTGGCAGATCCAACGAAACGAGTCGTCGTCGACCGTCCATTCCGTGGACAGGGATTGAAGCCAGACAGACCGTCCGCCAGAACGTTGGACACTCTCCGGACATGAACCGCACGGAGAGCCAAACCCCGAGAATCCAGCAGACGAATCACTCGAAGGGACCAACCCCAAAGAGCCAAGGACCAAAGAGAACCCCCGCGGTTCAGGCAATGAACCACTAGAGAACAGTCCAAATGGAGGGGAATGGTCGATCCCCGAGCGACCCGAAACCTCCGAAGGACCAGACGACACTGGCCCCGAATAGAACAATGGCTCAGAAACTGGCACCAATGCCCCACCTCAACCAGCAGAACCCGGAACCCTGGCACGACCCCTCCGAAACTGCCGAGAACGACCGCCTCGGAGAATCAACAAGTCCGCCATAGGACGACAACTAGACGAAGCCGCTTGCAGAAACTGAGAGACCACAGTCTCTGCAAACAGCAACGGACAAAAGGGTGACAAGAACCTAAGAGCCAGGGTCCAAGCAGATTCCAAAGAGAAGGCGAGCACAGCCTGACAGCACACGAGGCGAGAAGCAAAAAACAGAGACACTGCTTCCTTCAGAACTGGCGCAAATAGCTTCAACAGTGCAGCCGACGCCCTAGCTGCCGAAGTCAGCGCCCCAGACAAAGGCCCTTCACTCAACGCTCCCACATCCTCAAGCCACACAGAAGACAGCTCGAAAAGGGAATAGAAACGTAAGACCGAAGCCAAATGCCCACGGGTGCGCAACTCCTCTGCAACCAACGAAGCCGAAAGAAGAGGAACCTGCACGTGAAGCTGGAAAAGGCCAACATCCCGAGAAAGCACGGGAGCGAACAAGCACACATTAAGGTGCTCAAATCCCCCCAGGTAAACCTGCATAAAAAAAGAAGTTTCCCGCCAATCACGCGTGCAGGTCCAACAGAACCCATGCCATGCCCCCCAACGAAAAGAAAGGGCACTCTGCCAGCCAGGAAGACTCCGGAACCTCCAAACGCACCCAAAACCAGGAAGAACCGAACTTAAACGAGGACGGATCCATCGCAGAGGCATAACCCAGATCTCCGAAGAGGTATACAGCAAGAGCTTCCCGAGCCACCTTCGCGGAGATACGGGAAGTAGAAAACCTCTGGAAAGACAGAGCCGAGGTACCCAAAGGAGCCCGGAACCGAACCCGGCGAGGAGCCGAACCCAAATCATACTCATACAGGGAAGTGGGGTAAGAAAATTCCTCCCCCTGCAACAATAAGCCACGCAAGGAAGGCAAAAGCACCTAAGCAGGGTCAAAGGGGACCCAAGGCCCCCAGGTTGACTCCTCCTCAGCCCCAGGATCCCCCACGTTGGGACCCGGGGCAGAGGCGTCCTCCAATCCCTCTACCCCTGAAGAAAAGGCAGACAAGAAGGGGGACTGCTGGTGGGACCCAGAAGCCTCGGCAGGAAGAACCGGCTCAAATGCCTCTGTCTCAGACCTGGATGGGGCAGCCCCCGAGGCAGCCCGAGTCTCATTACTAACTAAACCCTGTATCGAGGCCGAAACCCTCAGACGTTTTGGAGCCGGACACATGGGGGGTGGTGCAGGAAGAACCACAGGGGAAGGACCAGGGGGCGCGGAAAGAGCCAAAGCCGAAGCGACTAACGCCCCCAGGTCCTGGTCCCTAAAACCAAAACAGGGCAGCCTCGGGTCATCCAGGTGGGAAACCAACCTAGTGCATTGCAGTAACCTAAACCTAACATGCAACGCTGATGCTGCCTGTACCCTAACAGGAACATCCTCAGAGTAAAACTGGAGCACAAGCAGAGAACACAACTCGCAATATTCCGGATCAAAGGTGTCATTGACCCAACAGGCAGCATGACGGAGGCAAAACAGGTGACTGCCACCCTGAGACAAGGGCACACTGCAACCTTCAAACCCACACAAGGCAGGCTGGAACTCGGGAGACTCATCCATGGGTCCACCAAGCCCTAACAGGGGGTTTCCAGGGCTCCTAGACTAACAACTACGGGAAGCCCGGGCAAGGTGTTGCTAACCGGTTAAGAAACCCAAACAAAAACAAGGGGTAGATGATAACACTGAAACCCCTGGGACGTGTACACGCATGGGGGCCTAGCAGAGGGCCACCAAAACAATATCAGGGCAACTATAGACCCACGAGGCAGAACCTCCACCAGGCAAACAAAAACAAAAAAGAAAAACCCCGCAAAAGTACACCGTCCCCAGAGGCAACAGGAACCGGTCGCCGCTTAGGTGACAGGACGCGCAACACCTTTACACCCTAACCAGCACAACACCACTCCCTACCCAAGGCCAAACAAGGGCCCCAAGCCCCAGCTGGCCCCGAGGGCGAAGCAAATGCCGAGCAGCAAGAACCCCTACGGGAGCGGTTCCCGAATGCCCCAGGGAAGATAACCCTGATCCGCAGGGGCAGTACTCACAGGGTGCCTAAGCGCATGCAGCCCCAGACGACCGGCGCGGCAGTAAATTGTGATAATTGATTGTTTCCTTGGGATTGTAGGCCAGCAAATTGGAGTTTCTACCTCTTCATTTTTTTTTAGTTTCTTACCATGTGGGGTTTGTTTTGTTATACCTAGCTTTCTGGGTGCCTATCCCCAGTCGATAGCAGATAAGAAAACCCCCAACCACAATGGGGTTTTCCAGGGCCAATATAGGCTATAGCAACGTTGCAAAATACGTTGAGGAACCCATACTGTGCATGAAGTGCTCACGTTAGGGACATATGGCATGGAAATGCCAGTTTGACCCCAGGTGTCAGTATTGTGGGAAAAAACACGACTCGCGAGAGTGTAGAGTCAAGATTGAAAGAAGTGAAAAAATCGTACCATTTTGTTGCAACTGTCGAGGCAGCCACAATGCTGGTTCCTCTCTATGCCCCATGAAGCCTCATCTGAAAGAGACTAGGACGGGTCCTACAAGCAGGATAGATGTGTCCTCGCAGCAAGGAAAAGATTGTGCAAGAGGAACATGGAGGAAACAGCTGGAAGCCCTATGATCAATGTGTGGGAGAAAGGGACGGAGAAAATAAAGGCGAGCCTAGGGAAAGTAAATCAGGCAGTGGAAAAACTGAAGCCTTGTGAGGACAAGGTTCAGGACAATATAGTCACCTCTGAGGTTGGTAATCAAATTTTGGAGTATCTAAAAAAACTAGATAAGAGGATTGAGGCATTGGAAAAATTGGCTATGGAAGGTAGACGGGGTGGAGATGGTGGTGAAATAGGACGTGTAATTGAAAGTAAAACAAGACGTGAAATGGAAAGTGAAAAGTGCGTAGAAGAAAGTAATGATGTGCATGACGTAACGATGATAGAGGATAGTCAGGAGCATACACTTTCTAGTAGTGTTCGCGATGTTCAACCTCTTGTTGTGACAAATGTTGAAAGAACGGTTAAAGTAAAACGGTGTACAGAAATAACAAAGAAAATAGATATGAATAATATTACCTTCGATGTCAGTAGTAGTTGTGCAAGTGAGGAGAAAGAAAAAATGTTACTGTGTTGGAAGGAAGTTTCTAAGGTACTCTCGTATCTAATGGAATGTGACGGGCAGGGCAAAGGTAGTTTTATTATTAATCATGGATGAAAGTAAATTGAGAATATTATCTTGGAACGTTAATGGATTAAAAACTAGAACGGTGGATGTACACTATTATACTCTTAGAGGATATTGACATAGTAGCACTCCAGGAAACTGGGGATAGGGATGGTAGCATTCTGAGGCTAAATGGCTATAGAGGTTTTCACTTATATGCTGATGGAGGAACTAGGGGGGTCTCATGTTATGTCAAAAGTACCATACCTGTCGAGATAACCGGAATCCCTCAGAGACAGAGTTTTTTTTTTTAAGTTTAGTTCATTTATTATGCACCCCATACCCATCCCGTGGGCGGTAGTGGAAAGGGTTACAGAGGCACATAATGGGCTCAGGGACTGAGCCCCACAATTCATTTAGCTAAGCAAGTTACAATCTTGATGAGCTAGTTACAAAATTCAATATAAGTCGTCACATCAACAGTGGGTTCGAGATCGACCTCAAATACAGGTTCTAAATTAAGCAACTGACATATGTGGAGAGCTAGTGTCACAATTTATATGTTTGTCCTGCACACCGCCGAGGAGCCGGCCGGCCGAGCGGACAGCACGCTGGACTTGTGATCCTGTGGTCCTGGGTTCAATCCCAGGCGCCGGCGAGAAACAATGGGCAGAGTTTCTTTCACCCTATGCCCCTGTTACCTAGCAGTAAAATAGGTACCTGGGTGTTAGTCAGCTGTCACGGGTTGTTTCCTGGGGGTGGAGGCCTGGTCGAGGACCGGGCCGCGGGGACACTAAAAAAAGCCCCGAAATCATCTCAAGATAACCGCCCCCATCGAGTGGGTAGCGGTGGATAGGTTACACTCACTCGGTTACTACCTACAGTTAGCAAACTGGGGATATTTGGCTAGAATTTCTGGTAGCAGATCATTTTGAATGAAATATTTACACATCGCTGGAACATTGGTTATAGAATTGTCTCTAAATTCACGTATGTTGAACAACCTTCAACAGCAACACACTGTTACCCAAGACGAAACAGGCCAACATAAACTACTTGAGTCTGTAATTATCTCCACATGATTTTCCCCAAGAAACTGATGGAGAAGACTGTGCTGCCATCGTGATCAAGGTATTGCAGGATAAGTTAAGGTATTCAATCCAAAAAAAATCACATCAAATCAGCTTATAGAGTGGGTACCAAATCATCTGGTACAAATAACCGTAGAATACGAATAAAACTAGATAGCTGCTTCCGCAAGTCTGATCTTATCACATCTGCAGTCGCTAGTAAATCCTCTGTTTATGTGAATGAATGTCTGACCAGGTTCAGGCAAAATCTCTCTTTTAATCTGCGTGGTTTCTGCAAACATTCCACTATAATTAAGCACTGTTTTGTGCGAGATGGTAAAATTATAGCTAGGAGGATTGACATTGGAAAAACCTATTCAATAACCACTGAAGCTCACCTTAATTCTTTCCTCAGTGACTGTGGGATAACTGCTGTATAGCCAGAATTCAAATTATAATCTCATTTAACTACCATTGTGTACATTGTGCTCTGCCTTTCCTTTCAAAATGTTCTAACTTTAGTTTAAAAAAAAAAAAAAAATTGTCATCTTTATTATTGTCTTCTTTCATTTTACTCCCATGTTCCATAGTACACTGGCTTTGCCTGTGTCCTCTAGTATTAACTTCATTATCTCTATTTAAACTACCTCATTTTGTCTTAGTGTAGCTTTAGTATTAAACTATAGTGTACTTATAATAGCTACGGTAAGCAAGCTTTTCATTTTATAGATTTCATGATTGCTTTTTGACTTTTTTGGTCATCTATTGTTATTAATTATTCTAGTTCATTTTTACATTCCTAGTTCCCATTAAGTTTTTATTACTTAAATTACCATTAAGTTTATATTACTTTAGAATTTTTATTCTACTTTTCTTTATTTTCTATTTTGTATTTTGCCACTCTTGCCTTGTTTTCCTGCAACCAGCCTTTTTATGCAGACAAGTATAGACCCAGAACTAAACCTCTTATCCACTATCTATGACAATCATCACTTTAATGATCAAAATTGCAGATATTTTACAGCACATGATGTAAACAATGTATTAACACAATCACAATATCTCTGTAATCAACTTGAACGTTAGATCCCTAGGTAAACACTTCGATGATGTTAGTGCCTTGATTGAAACTATTGACAACAAATTCTCTTTATTATACTTACTGAAACGTGGTTGAAAGAGGATACTACTCAACTCTTGTGGGACATTCAACTCATTCAACAATTCTGAGACATTCAACTCTTGTATGAAAGAGGATACTACTCAACTCTTTAATATGCCTAACTACTCAGCAATTCACAACTGTCGTCAAATTCAGAGAGGTGGTGGTACTGCTCTTTACTACCACCAAGAACTAACATGCTTAAAAATAATTAGAACTAGAGACTGCTGTGGGGAGTATATCTTCACCAGTTTCAGAGTCAAGGGCAGAGTTTAGCAGTCTCCGTGGTGTAGTGGTAAGACACTCGCCTGGCGTTCCGCGAGCGCTATGTCATGGGTTCGTATCCTGGCCGGGGAGGATTTACTGGGCGCAACTCCTTAACTGTAGCCTCTGTTTAACGCAACAGTAAAATGTGTACTTGGATGAAAAAACGATTCATCGCGGCGGGGATCGTATTCCAGGGACCTGCCCGAAACGCTACGCGTACTAGTGGCTATACAAGAATGTAACAACTCTTGTATATATCTCAAAAAAAAAAAAAAAAAAAAGTGCCGAGTTTGTCTTGTCTGTGGGTGCAGTCTATAGAATTCCTAACACTGATGTGTCCGAATTCAATTCAAACCTTAGAAATCTAATACTCGATAACAGACAGAACAAAAACCATCTAATTATCGCAGGGGACTTTAATATTGACCTCTGCGAGTCTGAACACTCTACAGCTGTTAGCTTCCTCAACTGTATGAATTCCTGCTTCCTCATACCCTTAATCACTAGACCTACTAGAATCACTGATAGTACTGCCATGACTCTTGATCACATTTGGACCAACATAACCTGATCTCCGCTTACTTCAGGTATAATCACCAATAGCACTACAGACCATTATCCCACATTTCTGTTAACTAACATTATCAAACCACCTCTTGAGTCAAGGAAGTTAAGCTTTAGGCTGCACAATGAAACTGCTATAGACAATTTTATAACTGGTGCTGATAATGTCAACTGGGAATCCGAGTTAGGTAACATAGGGGACATCAACCTAGCAGTGCAATCTTTTCTTTAAAAAACTCTTAACCTTTATAACACCCACTGTCCTAGGCTTACAAAACAAGTCACAACCAAAAGGCTTAACAATCCTTGGCTTACAAAGGGAATACTTAAATCCATTAATAAAAAACGACCTTGAGAAGACGTATAGGTTAGGAACCGTCTCCAAAGAATTTTCAAAGAATTACTCGTTATTGCTATCTAAAATAATTAGACGAGCCAAAACTAAATTCTACGAAGATAAATTTACCCAAATAAAGAGCAACATTAAAAAAACTTGGAGTACAATCTCACAAATATTGGGATCAAAGAAGATTTTAAATAACAAACCAACACTCCTGTCCAATAACGATGGTCAGCTTTCAGCCTCTGATTATGCTATTGAGTTCAATGGGTTCTTCTCTTCCATTGGGTCATCCCTTGCAAATGATATTCCATCTTCCAGTACTGATGTTAAGGACTATCTTACAGGTAACTATCCACAGTCTCTGTACCTAAAGCCTACTAATTCCACTGATGTCAATGAGGTAATCCTTTCCCTTAAAACCAAGTCTGGTGCCCTTGATGAGATATCAACTTTAATTTACAAAAAGCCTCCAGATCTTTTGCCCCGGCTATTGCATTGCTCTTCAACAAGTCACTTGAACTCCAAACCTTTCCAGATATTCTAAAGAAAGCGAGAGTAACCCCTGTCCACAAATGTGGTGATCTCACAGATGTTAACAACTACAGACCTATATCAATCCTGCCTAACTTGTCAAAAATATTTGAAAAACTAATCTACAAGCAGCTTTACTCTTATCTAGCCAAACACAATATATTAGCTCTTGTCAATATGGCTTCAGACCCAAAAAAAGCACTAACGATGCACTTATTAGTATGATTAACTTGATTCATGCAGCTCTTGATAAAAATGAGTTCCCTGTTGGGTTATTTGTGGACCTGCATAAGGCTTTTGACACTGTCAACCACCAAAACCTTCTTCTTAAATTACATCATTATGGAGTCAGAGGACACTCCCTGCAATACTTCAAATCTTACCTTACTGACAGGCTCCAGTATGTTTCTGTGAATAATTCAATTTCTCCCACTCTACCCATCAACATTGGTGTTCCTCAGGGCAGCATACTTGGCCCTCTCCTCTTTCTCATCTACATTAATGACCTTCCAAATGTCTCCCAACACCTCAAACCAATTCTATTTGCTGACGACACAATCTTCATTTACTCCAGTCCTGACCCCCTTGCTCTAAATGCCACAGTAAATACTGAGCTAAATAAAGTCCATCTTTGGCTAACTCCCAACAAACTCACCCTTAACATTGAGAAAACTTTCTATATTCTGTTTGGCAATAAATCCTCTAATCAAATAAATCTCAAAATAAACAATACCCAAATTTGTAACAAATTAGATGGCAAGTTCCTTGGCATTCTCATTGACCACAAGCTGAATTTCCAGGGACATATTCTTAATATATCAAAAAAAGTTTCAAAAACTGTTGGCATTCTTTCTAAGATCAGATATTATGTACCCCGACCTGCCCTGGTGACTCTCTATTACTCCCTCATCTATCCATATCTCAACTATGGTATTTGTGCTTGGGGTTCTACTACCCAAAATCATTTACGACCTCTAATTACTCAACACAAAGCTGCTATTAGGACAATATCCAACTCTGGCCCCAGACATCGCTCAGTACTCCTACTCAAATCTCTGAATATGTTAGATATTAAGTCACTGCACATTCTCTCATGTGTATCATACATATATAAAACGCTGAACTGTAATGCCAATCCTGACCTCAAAAGCTTCATTGAAGGTTGTAACAGAACCCATGAGCACCACACCAGAAATAAATACAGTTTTGATATTCCAAGAGTACGGCTTAATCAAACTAGAAATGCTCTACAAATCAAGGGACCCAGAATGTGGAATGACCTTCCCAACCATGTTAAAGACTGTACCTCTCTCAACCAGTTTAAGATTAAAACTAAACACTACCTAATAAGTAAGTAATTATCAAAAGAAGGCACCAAACCGGGAAGGCTATGTAGCACCATCAAATGTGCGGAATAATCAGAGGGCGCTAAATATCACCAAGGATGCCAATACGAGAACAAAAACACATAAGGCGAACGATATCAAAAGTATCCGAGTCACCAAGAATTCTATTGAGGGACAAGTGACCGCGAGGGGCGGTCGGAAAGCAAGACATAGGCTCGTCCCGGAAGTCAGGACATTCAAGAAGGACATGCACGACCGTAAGAGAGACAATGCAATTAGGACAATAAGGAGCAGGGCGGCGCTCCATCAAGTGACCATGGGTTAAGCGAGTATGGCCAATACGCAACCTCGCCAGAGCAGTTTCCCACCGCCAGTTACGGTGGTAGGAGGATGGCCACGAGGAAACACAACATTTAAGAGTACGGAGTTTGTTACCAGTAACAGACGACCAAGAAGCCTGCCAACGGGTAAGGATGGAGGAATGGATAACCGGGTAAAAGTCAGAATAAGGAATACCTTTACGAGAGATGGGACAAGAGCAGACAGCTTCCTTGGCGGCAGCATCCGCACGCTCATTTAAAGACACGCCAATATGGCTGGGAACCCAACAAAACTCAACCGACTTAAACTTGCTGTGAACAAGAAACAGCCAATGCTGGATCTCGACAACTACTGGATGAACCGGATTAAAGGACTCGAGAGCCATGAGGGTACTACGAGTCAACAACAACCACAAAAGAAGACTGACAACAAGAAAGCAGGAGACGAAGAGCATAGAGAATAGCATAAAGCTCCGCCGTAAAGATGCTAGTCTCCGGAGGTAAGCGACACATATAAGTGCGATCAGGAAAAACAACGGAGTAGCCAACACCGTCCGCAGACTTAGACCCATCGGTGAAGACAGAAACGGAGCGGGAGTGAGAAGAAAAGTGCTCAAGGAAAAGGCATTTTAGAACCATAGGAGGGGTAAAAGCTTTAGTGACGCGGGTCAAGGACGTACAAAACTGCGGAAGGGGGACTCTCCACGGGGGCAAAGAAGGAACAACACGAGGAGAAACATTAGAAACACAAACGGAAAGAGAATCCTGTAAGCGAGATAACCGGACAGAAAGAGGGAGGTGGTGAAGAGGAACAGGAACCGCAGGAGGGGTAAAAGTTAAAGCACGATAGAGGCGAGAGGATGTTGCAAGGACCGCACAAGATAGCGAAGACAGTAGCGATCACGGCGGTCCTGAAGAGATAGGAAGCCAGTGTCAACATACAAGCTAAGGACGGGAGACGAACGAAAGGCACCAGAACTGAGGCGCAACCCGGTATGGTGCAAAGCATCAAGATGGCGAAGAGCAGAAGGAGAAGCAGAAGAGTAAGCAGGGCAACCATAATCGAGCTTAGACAGGACGAGAGAGGAATGCAAAGCAAGGAGGCACGCCTATCCGCTCCCCAAGAAGTATGGGACAATACTCGAAGGAGGGTAAGGGCCTTGGAGCACTCAACCGGAGGTAAGAGATATGGGGAGACCAAGACAAACGAGTGTCAAGGAATAACCCCAAAGCTTCGCGGAATCTTTGTACTCAGGGGATGAC